>SJOL01002045.1:474722-490186 GCA_004794785.1 Opisthorchis felineus | reverse complement strand
GTTATCTACAGAGTTGTTACAAACATCCTCTGAATGCCACCTGAGTATTCAAAGCTGTTCTTAAGCCCTTTTTCAAGAGGGAATTCGAATGGTGTAAAAATTTACCTAAATTTTTATGGATGTTTAGATCAACGTTTATTTCCGTTGTATAAAATTAAGCAGCTTCAAAATGAAGTAAGCAATAAGCGGTGGTTCCAAGGCTGTTTCTCTGAAAAACCACGTTGCATAGTTTGGCTTAAGAGTGCACATCAAATCCCTTTAAGGATGGAATAACCGTAAGGTGCTTCTCGGCTTCTTAACGTAGGTTTGCTTCAGTTGCTGGACAAAATCTAGCTTGAAAATTCATAACTTCTCTCACGCTACTAACGATCTCTAAGTAGCTAGGATGAAGGATAGATTCACAAGACGGCTTCCTCCTGAGAAGTCGTCACTCGAGAAGCCAGTCAACACGTGACGTGGATCCCGTGATTGGTTGATGAATGGCTCTATATTCCAAATGCGAGTTTATCACATTGCTGGTCAGTTGCACGTGACTGAACAGTTCAGGCCTCAACTCCTAGCCAGGATGGGGCTGGTCCGAAATTCCCTGAAGTTTCGTGAAATGCGCACTGCTGATGATTCACGATTAGGATGAAACAGTTGCACCGTGCTTCTCGGCTTTTCAGCGTAGGTTGGCTTCACTCACAGGACGAAATGTCGATTGAAAATTCACCTTCAATCAAATATGTAAGGGTTTCCGATAGCCGAATTATTTTCCTTCTAAATTTTGTGTGTTCCTTTTCTGGGATCATTCTTCCACAGTGTCGTGGTTCAGATTACGGCTGTTCGGTAGTGGATTTGGACTGAACCCAATTTATACTCATTATTCGCCTCTAAGACAAAGAACACCAGGCAAAACACTTGCATTTACTCAATAGAATAATTCATTACTTTTCTGGGCTTTTCAGTCAAATTTAGACTTCACAAACTGTGGAGGTAAGGCCCGTTCCTTTTTGACACGAATGGGTAGATTGATTAGTTTGAAAGACTAACGATCAAAGAGATTTGCAAAGGAGATAGAACATTTCCCCCGCATTATTTTGGTAGATGTCATTGAAAGTGGTGCTGTGGTGCATTGAGCTCGTGAGTGTGTGCAACGTTTTGGACTGCAACAGACGTGGATTTTCTTCGAAGCCTTGCGCTGTAAAGTAATGAGGAACGATGTATCTCTGAGCTTTTATACTTTCGAGTCTCATTTTTCCATTTCACTTCATTAAGGAGCACACGAACTGTATTGAGGGTCAAGTGTGTAGGATTTACTGCCTCCCGTTTTAGGAACATTATCCACCTGCCAGGGCTTTTCGCCAAATTACCCAAGAGCTAAGTATTCATGGCTATTTTTTGGCCAGCCTGTTAGCTGTTGGACTGGTTGATGACGGCGTGTTATATGTTATCACTGTTCTTTTGGCCAATTCCCACTTTTTGTTAGGCCATTCTTAAAGAACCAACTGACTTGTGTGAACCTTCTCACTTGTTAGAGACCGTCAACCTCAGTGACACTCTACCAAGCCATATTCATCACAGCTCACGGGCTATCTGCCTACAGAATGATAAAACTGACGTCAGAGAGGTTAAAATCTATTAATCGCTAAAAAAAAACTCCAGAAGCGGCAAAGTTGATGAAAGACATCAGGTGGTTTCTTTAAGTCCTTTCCGATAACTCTGCTGTTCATCATGGGAAATAATACTGCTATGGCAAAGTTTTATTCAACTTAATTAGTTCAAGCTCAGTAGTTATGATCGCAGAATTTCAATGTCATACTGACTTCCACATATCCTCCGTCCTCCAGAAGCAACAATCATACGGGTCTCGACGGTTCCTCAAAACAGAACCTTCGTGGACCATCGGGTTCTGTTAGAATCCATGGGAAGCTGAGATGGTTTGATTGATGGGAAGCAACTGAATAGCAAATACCTCGCGGTTGTAAGATGAAATGCCTCTGCAGCTATTATTTCCAGTTGTCAGTATGATCACTTATCCGTAAAATCAAGTCACGTTGCACAGTATTCAAAACACAACGGACTTCCTGCTGTTCGGTTAAAACCGGGCTCGCTGGTTGCTACTGGTTTTAATACAAGCAGTTGTCCCCAGGCAACCAAAAGCAGTCGATAGTTGGTTAATACAAAATAACAAGGTGCCCATTTTACATAATGTGATCCGAAACAGTAGCACACTCAAACTGGGCAAGTTGAACGGATCGTGTTCTGTTGATCGTGACCCTCTTTATCAAATACCCCCATTAGTACTAACCACAGAAGGTAAATATTAGGAGATACCTTATTAATGGCAGCAAAACCCACGGCAGCACCTTTGCCCGCTCAACAAAAAGCTGTGTACTGAAGGCCCTACAGCGAGACGATTTTGACACCATGCCTACACATTTTATAGAAAAAAAGCCTAAATCACAATTAAGTTTTCCGGCTACAGACCTTAAATCCGCTTTGAAGTCGATACACTAGAACATTACGCGTTGATCATTACAACCTTGTGCGGTCTCACCAAGTAGCCACAAACCTATATTAGGTTCGGTGAAACTTCTCGGTAGCAGGGTGACACTTCTGAGTTGTTCTCACTGACTCGTCCTTCATTGTCTATTTACCTTTTATAGAATACACAACGGTAAGTAATAAATTGACAACCAACTGTTGCGTTTATTTGCAACGTCCACTAACTCTAGAGTTGGTAGGAAAATGACGAACCATTGTTCAGGACCGCTTATAACGTTTGAGTACAGTCCGTTTTAGCTTGTGTAGCCCTCACAATCAGCGACTTCGTAGCAAGTAGTTAAATTCCAAAAGCAGTCTTGAGTTTAGATGGCATTTTCCATGGCGTTCTTTCGACGGTTAAAGCACGGAAGAAAACCAAACGAACATTAAAACAAAATTGTACCAACATTGTACTTTCTATCGAGAGTTATCCAGGCTCATCCATCGAGCAAGAAGCACTGACATTGTAATTCTTGCGGGCGATATGAATGCTCAAGTGGGTCGTCTGAGCTTATTGGAATTACAACTGGGCCGTCTATTCAGAGTAGGTGCCGTCGCACAGACAACGAAAAGCCACTCCTCCAGTTGTGTACTGAACATCAACTCCTTCTGGCCAGTATGAACTTCCAGCATAAACTTCCGCATCCCGTAACCTGGCGGCCTTTGAGTGCAAATCAACCGTGGATCCAACTGGATCAGGTGGCTACCAGCCATCGGTGGAGAACAACAGTCCTAGACTACCGTTCTTTTTGAGGCACACAGCTGGATTTCGATCACACTATATTGCAATCCCCCCTTACCGTCCACTTGCCTTCAGGCCAGTGCAAATCAGTAAGCAGCATGCCAATCAACCACCTTCGAGGAACTACTATAGCCCAGTATTATAGACGTGAGCTAGCTTAATTACTCTCTAAAGTAAACCAACACGGTACTGGTAGAGAGCACGGGGATGAGGCATGGCAACATGTTAAAGGAGCTATTCTAGCTGCGTTCTGTACTGTCCGTCCGACTTATCCGATACGATCAAATGCCACTAGAAGGTTTTTTTTCTACCTGAAACAGCCACACCTATGGCATTTATCAAGATTGGCTGGCCAGATAAAATCAACGGTCAGTGGAACGATAAGTGAAAAAGGCGGCTTATAATTCTATCTCCGAAACGCCCACGTGAAATTTGGGCCGAACACTTCGACGAGTAGTGTAGCTGGTCTCCTGAAACGCAGTCTCTGGAGATAATACGTACGGGCAAATGGAATGTAAAATCCAATCGCCCGTCGGAAGAAGTAATAAAATACTAAATACCCCTACTGAAACGTCAGAAGGCACCAGGACCGGACAGTCTGCATTCAGCCCTCTTCAAAGAGGGTGGAGAATCCATGGTGACCCATCTGACAAAGTTTATTGGTGAGATATGGAGTGAAGAGAAAGTGCCTGCAGAATGGGCACGTTGACAATTATTCCCTTCTTTAAAAACAGGCCGCGGACGCTGTGTGAAAACCACCGTGGCATCAAACTGGTAGCAGTGGCATCGAAGGTGCTCTCTGGTCTTATCCTTCTAAGGTTGGCTGATCACAGGAACAGCCAGATCTGTGAAAACTAAACTGGGTTCCATTCTGCAAGAGGATGTGTCGATCACATTATCACCCTCCGACAGATTCTGGAGCAGCAAGACTGCTTTCAGCAACTAACAATGATTGTCTTCCTTGACTTGAAAGCTGCCTTTGATTCCGTGGAGGGGCAGGCACCACGTTTGTGTCTATGGGGTAAATGTATCCCCCGTAAATTCTTGACCCACCTTAAAGCGCCAACATTCGCGGATGTGTGAAGGTCTATGAGAAGCTCTCCCCTGAGTTCACTACATCAATTTTTGGTAGACAAGGCTGTCCTGTTTCACACTTCTTGTTCAAGTTCGTCATTGATATGACTATGGAACACTCACCTGTAAACTCTAACGACTGTGGGGTTGAAATTCTCACAGAGTATTCGCTCACGGATATCTTGCACGCAGACCACATACCTCTTCTTGCATCTGACGCCACTGTAATGCAGATAATATTAAATAATGTAAATAATTTTGTCTCACGGTTTGGCATGCGCCTCACACCTGCACATAGTAAGATGTTGCCACAGGATTCACTGGGTTCGAACCCCAACCTCACGCTTGCAAATAAGCCGATTGTCCACCTGGGCAGTCTTACCAGTCCTGGTGTTCTAGCCATAGACGTCCTTTCCATTTGGATTGGAAAGCCTGTCTACTCCATCTCTGCAAATCATCGGCGAAGGAAACTATGGCAGGTATAACCACTGCTCGGCAAGTGCGCGGCTTTTCAAGCTGAAGAAGAGGATGATGATGATGATGATGATGATGATGATGACGATGATGATGATGAGGATGAGGATGAACATTTCATGCCGGTGGATTCGTCTTGAAATTCAGGGCGCATACCGAAATGAAACAAACTGCAGAATGCACGCTCATATAACTCTCGTTTGAACAGGCGTCCTCCTGCCCTGACGCAATCATTCTGGTGCGTCCCCACCAAAATGGGGAACCACTGGGCTCGAGTTTCACTCTTGTTATAGCTAATGAGCAGTGCACATCCTTGGCCGTGCTGGAGCTTAAACTCCACACCTCTGACATACGAGGAGAGCGTATTACCACTACTCCATAGGAGGACGACTGTTCAAACGAGAGTAATGTGGGTCTGCATTCTACAAATTCCACAACCAGCCACAACTAAACAGCCGAGTAAAGTGCGGGACGATAACTAAGAAAAAAGGATTTAAACCTTGATGCTAGTTTTGCTTTTCTGCAGTTTCTTCGTCACCTGTTTTATTTCTGTTTAGTTACGGCGTATGCAAGAACAATGCATAGGGAGACACTCTTGGGGAGAAACACCTCATATGATCAAACAATTTCCTTTGATTACAACTTTCGACTGCTTTTTAGGCAAAGCATTTGGCATGAGAGAAAGCATGAGCGGAAATCAGCTTAGACAAATAATGCCCGGTAGGCTTTGCGCTGGTCATTCACCTTATCCAAATATGGCTAGTGTCGATTAGAAAGAAGACAATATAGTAAACGAGAGGTTCGGCTGGGTACCAGTTGAGCCAAATTGGAGTGCAGATGAGAGATATTGTCCAACTTCGTACAATTTGGGTTCAGGTAAAACACTAGGTTTACGGAAACTCGGGGACTGCGCCTACCTGATGAACCCCAAAAAGCGAGAAACCGGTCGTGGACTGTCGAAGAGTTTTCATCAAACTTGTGGGTAGTTTCCATCAAGAAGGACATTAGCGAAATACACTCATTCGCATAACAATTTGGTTTTCACGGGAGATTCACCTGAACCCAAATGAGTCTCTCGTTTATGATGTTTTTAAGTAGAGTTTTTCAGCAACCTTATGAGTAGTATAGGGACCAGAACACTTTTTTGTTCGACTGGTGAAATGCACAAGATAACAATGTGTGATGGGTTTTACTCAGCCACAATCATCGGGTGTGGAGAAGACCCATATGTGTTGCCTTAATTTTACTCAATCTCACCGAACTAGCGTAGTACTCCCTTTATATAATGAAAGCCACCCGAAGCACCCAAACTATTTAATACTTGGAAATTTTTCTTACTTGGAAGGTTCCGCCCAAAACGAAGCCGGAATCCTACAGGAGCAGGAACTCTGTTTTCTTCTGGCACCATAAAACTACACATGGATGTCCAGAAAATAATAGGACTACCAAATGACTGTAATAAGGGGAAACCTATTCAGCTGTGTGTGATCAACTGCATTCCTCTCTCGGTTGGGGAAACTCATGTTTGACTTCTCCCTCCAGTCCCCAGAAGTGGCGTGTATTCACACAAACCTGATTCATTTTAACATTCGAGTTTTCACTGCATGATTTCTAGGTATGTCTTTTCGTTTTAGGTTGTATTATGCCCGATATTGACTAGCAGAGTTTGCATCCGAAATTATTGGACGTTCAGCCCTGCCACGTTGCGAGTTAGAATCTTGATCTTTTCACTAAAAGGTTATTCCGTGAAGCAGACGTCGGCAAAGCCCACCCTGCTGTCGTAGACTGAACAAACAGTGAACTGTGTTTAACGACAACCCATCAATTATCGTGCCTGGTCCTGCGTTGAAGGGGTAGAATGTGATCCGTTTCGTCTTATCTAGCGCATAGAATGAGGTCAAGGTCACAGATGACACTATCAATCACTCGTTCGCCAACCGTTTTGTTTAGTTGTAAAGTGTCTGTTGAAAAAGTCATGCAAGCGAAGATTATTCACATCACGCAGAGACTGGAGCACGAAGTTAGTCCCTTCAAAACGCTCCTTGGTGGAGATCCCTTACAAATACGGACTGCTGTGATCACAGTGGTCAATAAATTGGGATCTGTCAAAACTGCTTCCCTCTTGACAATGTTGTTTAGATGAGGGTTCCTTGCGGAGTAATGTACCTCTCAACAACGAATTTTACTCTAAACTGAGCTGCGCTGTTAACGCGACTCCTTGTTTCCAAAAAGAGTATAGCTTTTGCCATTCGGATGTCAATGCCAACCGTACATTTTGTTCATCCTCGTTGTACGTGATTGCAGGATTTGTGTAATGTGAACCCACATCACTCTCGTTTGAACAGTCCTTATCTTATCACGGCATAATCACTCTGGTTAGCCCATACCAAAGCGGGCAAGCCTTGTCCCGAACCTCGCTCCCATTAGAACTAATTTGCATACGTTTGGCCGTGCTAGGATTCAGAGCTCAGACATCTGACATGTGAGGCAAGCGTGTTATCACTACTCGGCCAGATTTGTTGATCTGTGTTCACCAGTATACACCGCGTTGACTGACTAACCAGTACGCGAGACAAGGTAGAGTATCAAATAACGATATGCTTTCGGTGTCACACTTGAAATGTGACGATGCTCTGAATTACGCTTGCATGAATCCATCCAGCCAACCACGCCTACTGATCCGGAAAGATAAAAAAAGCTAGTGTGGGTCAATCCAAAGGGGGAATTCAGTACATGAACAGCAATTAATGGCATTCAGTACACGCGGCTGTTGACACTCATACAGTTCAGAAATAACCGAAAAACGAAAGAGACCACTTTGGATAGACTGGCGAGTAATTCGGACTAACTCGTAGTCAAAAGGACAAATTCCAGCATCAAAAAACGATTTTTGACGTTTTTTCGGTGTTCTATTTGAGGAAGAAGTACCTCAGTCTATCTACATCCAGCAAGACGACAGAAAGCCAAACAAAAATCCAACCGGTGGTCTGATTCCTGATCTGTAGTATACAGGCTGTCGAGACGTTTTCAGCAACCCTGTGAGTAGTTTCCTTTACGAAAATATACTGCGATATCTCGAATATCGTGCCACCTGAAACATGAGGTGGCCTGTGTGCAGCACATTCAGTTGAAGAATATCATACAAGAGAGATTCAGTTGAGTTTTCCGTTAAAACCAAGCTGATATGCAAATGAGTGTATTTACTCTCAAGACTGTCTCGAATCTGCTGTATTATGATTACCAAACGGGTACAGACCAGGCCGAATAAATTCACACGAGGTCTGATCCGTCTGCGAGGAGATCAACGTTGCTTCCAAGAAGAGTCCGAAAACACCGTCAGAATATATGGATTGATGGCTTCCGACTCGGATGTCCCTGGGAACAGTGATCAAATCACAGGGTACATGTGCCTGGTTGGAAAGCCACGGGCAATTCGCGCTCAGCCGAATGTGGTGCTGTAAGCACCACAGAGGGAATAAGATGGGTCGGTGGACGTGCAGAGGTCTGTTGGAAGCCATCAGCAAGCTTAAGCGTGATAGCATAACAATAGACACCGGTATCATTTACTTGTACCGGCGTTATCGGTCAATCTGTTTAGGTTTCAGCATAATGCCGCACCACTCCCGGGATAGCAATATTCAGATGTTACCGGGAACCGTCCAGTAGCACATCAGTAAGGTGGCACTGGAAAACCAATCGGTATTACCCTAACCCCAAGATTAATCATGTTTCCATCATTCGGATGACGATGTCAGCAGGGTATTCATTAGAAACAAAACAAACTTACCAAGGTTTCAGAAGGTCACGTTTACCAGATGAGCCAGTGAGTACGGTGGTGACCCACAAAGCCGACTCTACTAAAGCAGTTGCGTCCGCAGTTCATGCAAGTTAACACGATCGATGTTCTAGTCGGGAGATTGATCCTCTTCCGACGTCTCGCTTCTTACAGCTTCGTGTTTAAGCCAGAGTGATATGTTACTGAAACCAACGCTATAGTCGGCCGCCGTAATTCTGCCTTAGCTTGAATATTTCCACGGACAAACAACTCAACCTCACTGGTCCTCCATTTTGTAGTTGGTTTGTTGCCCTCAGGAGTTCTGCTGCCGCAAATAAGTCAGTGGGCCTTCACTGTATTTTGGGGCAGGTGACTTATTTATTTTAAGTAGTATCTCCTGGCCGGTCGAGTATCGCTGAAAGTGACGTTTTCAGACTGCCAGAATTTCGTCCGGCTTATTACGTTTTTCACCTGTTTGCTTGTCTTTCTTCAGCTGAAGATACTGGGCTTTCGATTCACCGATTTCTTCCACTCTGAGAAAGAATTCTTTATGACTGAGGATACACGTACGATTTGAGCCATTCACTTCGTTTGACTCGTCGGTCATTTTGTGTTTCCCGCAGATAATTCACATGTTTCAAATGTTTCGTGTCTTGAATATGTTTCGTTGAATCTCGAACCGTGTTGACCAAAGCCGAATTCTCCCCTTCAATCAAGTTGTAGATCGATGAGCCACCCTTATCAAGCCCATTTCGTCTCCGCTGAACTTCTCACCAGAAGGTATAAATAGAGCCAGTCTCTCATAGCTTTCTTTTATCAGCCAGCTGTTTCTGACTTGATGCAGATCTGACCTGGAGGGTTCGAGTTCCTGTGCAACAACAGTAGGTCGCCTTTTAGACCTGTCCATCTTTTTTCACGGATATTCTCACAGTCCAGGTTCCAAGTCGGAGAAAAGATGTTTTTCTCCTCAAATACACTCAGTTGGATATCAATTTGGTTTTGACAGGAGACTCACCTGGAACCTAGCTGAATCTCTCGTTTTAGTTGAGTCTCCCGTGAAAAGCGAATTGACATGCGAATGAGTGTATTTGTCGAAATATGTCCAAGTTGGGTTCAAGTTGCACATGAGCTTGACGAAAACTCCGGGACTGCGTCTACCTGATGAGCCTCAAGAAGAGAGTAACTGGTGGTGGAATGTCGAAGAGTTTTCAGCAACCTAATGGCAGCAACCTCAGCAACCCTTTTGGCTGCTCAGTCTGAAAATAGGGCCTATTTCGGGTGCCAATCCTCACCCTTTTACTTCAAATTCTGGTCCACAGTGCGGTAAGGGGCTGATACAGCCAGAAGGTACAGTGAATAAGGTAAAGAAATCTGACTCCTCATGCCACTGCGCACATGAGGTACCCTTTTAGCAACACCAACTTCTTGATTTTCAAAAACATTCCAACCGTACTTGATAATTCGCAGGCTGTCGCGGTCATCCGTTGATTGGAGAGTGTGGTTTTACCGTCAACCTTTTTCAACCTAGCCCTTTATATGGGGGGAAGACAGCACCGTTGTTTCCATAGGTATGAATATCCTGGTCGTCCGGGGAGAACGCCTTAATTTTCTTACAATCCAGTCTCACTGGACAGTACGACTTCACTCCCAGACCGTCTAGTAATAAGGAGACTTACTGCTGTTGATCGGACGGTTCCCCATTAGCCTGTCTGGTATGATTGACCCTTAAGGAACTGAGTTCTAGTCAGTGTAACTCGCCGGATCATTACAGCATTGAAGTCCGACCATCACGGCATGGACTGTTCCCGCCAACAATCACTCAGAACAGGAAACAACGCCTTCTTCGGTGGACGGTGGTCAAGTATATGCCTCTCAGGCTGCTAGGTAGTGAAAACTAGCGAGAAAATTTGGGCACTTTCATCAAAACAACCGTCTACAAAATCACTCCAGCTCCACTAGAGCGAAATTGCCCTCGAAATATGTTTTCGGGCTCTAATGGTACAATGTTCCATATATCTAACGACCCTTCCTCGACCATGAGGTTGTGTACGACAGTCACATGTGTTTGGCGCGATTTTACCACTTCTCCACAATGACCTTTGCCAGTTTCCATAATTTCTGTTTGTAACTGGTTTGCGAATGAAAATAGCGAAAAAAGACTGCTTTTTGTGATTGTCCCGATTGTCTAACACGCCATAAATATGCATCAAACCAAACAGAAATCACGTGCGTGGATAGTTACAAATTCTAAAACAGGAGGGGTCCAAAGGTTGATGAATCATGTAATCCGTTCGATATCATGAATCCAATATGTGAACGACACCGCTGATCATCACATCGCGTCAGCTGATCACCAACACATTCAAGAGCGTCAAGTTCACAATTGGAGTGGAGGCTGGGTGGTAATCAACTAACCGCGTACTGATGACGTCCACCCCACAACGGTGACGAAACGTTTGCATGATGATAGCCAAACTCGACAAGCACAACAACGAACACCTGATCCACACTCAATAAACACACAAAAGTTACCCATATTTTGGCGCACTGCCAATGACCGATTACTATTCTTGGGTGCGCTGAATTCCGAAATAGCACTTCAAACTAGCATACATTGGAGGGAAATGTAGGCGGGTCAGATGGTAAACTGCCATAGGAACCAGTAATGGATTGCAAAAGAGTTGGTCTAGCATCTACTTGGATGAGGGGAGAATCATGGTAGCAAGACAGAAATAAGCAAAACGAAGGAAGCTATCCGCATAACATGATAAGGAGCGTCCAATAAACTTTATCGAAATGGGTCGGAAAGAAACACTCTGGAAAACAACAACACCGGAAAGATGGAAATGAATGAATAATCTTCCTATAAATCAATAATCATTACATTAAAGCGAAATGTTGATAACTCATAAACAAGTGATATCTTGAGAAGGATGGTTTCAAGACCGAAGGACCAAGTCAAATCAGCTAAGCAAAACAACAGCCCAGCAAACGTACCAACCACCGGCAATGTTATATCTCAGCGAAGTTGTGACGAATGCACTAGGTAGTAGACTGGACAAGGCGGAACTTTCTAAACGGATTAGCCAACAAAAAGCGGTCAAAAAAATACGTGATCCACGTGAAGGTCGAGAAAGTCACCTAGTAAATTTGGAAAACGTAGGCATGCGGTGGGGTTTGGGAAGCATGGTACTTTTCAACAAGCTCAATCTGTCCTTGTTAAACTGGATGCAACCTAGAAAACACCACATATAAGGGACCACCAGATAAATCGGTAAATTGGGCAAAGGGATCGGGTGGCCGGATTAACCACAGGTGTAAGCTGGAAGAAGACCCAGGATACTAGTCAGAGGTCAACCTCAAGGGTCAGATGCCCGTCAGCTGAGCAGAACAACAACACTACTGTTGGGATTACCCGCCAAAACAACCAATCATGGTCTAATATCATCCTTGCGTGAACGAACGTAACCTAAACTCATGCACTAACTGACGCACAGCCACCGACGCATCGCTCTGCTACACAACAACCCACAGTTGGTGTCACCTCGATGGGTGATGAAGTGTTTGTACGAAAATTGCGAAGCAACCACCAACCGAACAACCCCAGCTACCAGCATTCCATTCTACACCGAAATACACTGTGTAAATCAGAGGCTGGATAGGTATCATATAGTCAGGTATCCTGATGAACTACTGAATAGAACCAGCATTTCATTAAATTCACAAAAGGCAACCGTACATTCGGTGTCCTCAGTTAAGTACTGGTATCATTCAAACACACACGTTTAATTTTTGTCGCACCATGAAAGACGCAAAACAGGATTCGGAAGCCAATTTCTGTAAATCCAAATGAATCTGACCATTACTTGTCCTTCCGTCCAGCGTCTTCGCCATATAAATTCCCTACATCTGCTCGTTTCATCCTTATGCCTTATGACGTCATTTTCTGATATTTTTTGCTGAGTTTTCACTGCTAACAATGTCATGTGACTGTAGACGCCAGGATGGTAATGTGGTTTCGTTTAAAAGTCACTTGTCAAAAATCCAGTCTCACACAAATGCATAGGTGAACCTTGGAGAAAAATCTTGAAATTTATTGGGTATACTTGAACATCAGAACTAAACTTAGAAATTTTGATGAGGCGAATCACTTACCGAAGGATGGTTCCGCTGACCAAAGGACGAAACAAACCTAGGACGGTCAAAGAAGCAAGGCTTCCTAGGGGTGCAGATTGTGAACCGCTGGGTTAGATAAACCTTGATGGTTGATCAGGTGGTCGTTGATCTCTTCATCAAGCTTGGCAATTAGCACCCAAGCTACCTCCTGAATAAATCTCCTTCTGGTACCCCAGACTGGGAGGAAGCATATTTGATGACCGGCTTCACAAACTTTGGATTGCCCTGGCAACAGTTCTAAGAGGACCGTTGTCATGTGATAGCGAGTTCAATTCAGACTGTGGATGAGGATAACCACTGTCCTCCTATCCCAATTCCAGGTGCCAATGCAGTATCCTAGCTACCACACAGGTGGTGAATTTGTGCTGCGATTGACTTTTACAATTTTTCTTCTCTGGATGATGTTTGGCTGTCAGCTATCACTGCTGGTGTGCTGCTGTCCCCACTGATGCTAAGGAACCACCAACCTACTTTATGGTTCGATGAGAATATAAACGTACCGTTGGCTCTCTTTTCCGGTACATCCGATATATCCGTTTTTATGCCATTCACCTTTTTGCTTCATTTCCCCTACCAGCATTCCGTAAAATTTCGATAGTTCAAAATTTTATCAACTTCTTACTGAGGCTTGTCTTGGGTTTGTGTGTATGATGCTCCCTTTTACCCCAGAGAAGTCAACAAAAAGAGATGTGCGTGAAATTTCAGCTTGAATTTATGAAGCTGACACAAAATGGCTCGAAAGATAACACAAAGTGCAATTAAAGCACACAGAGAATGAAAGCTTATGTTTGCCGTTTTGCAGAACCAATTCTAGTGTGAATATGCTGAACTATGCTGTCGTGAACTTGCAGAACACGTAAGTTTGGTCGCTCAACGATTTGGGTCATCTTGTGCTTTCAGCATGGATCACCTGGGATTCGTCATTGTTGGGAGGATACATACGTCCGAGAGGAAACGGTAGTATTTTCCAAAGGAGTTTATTATCAAATCTGTTAGAAGTGTATTCTCGAGAAAGGAGAAGAGTGATGAGGAGCGAATATCTAAGGTTAGAACGATCTTGCACATTTCGAAAATGAATAATTATCGGAAAAAGCATCTTGAATGCTTAAATTTATAGTTCCAGAAGTAAGCACTCTTGCACTGGGCGCTTCTAATCATAACATTCGGGGGTTGTATTGCTTCATGTACTAGCTATGGATCAGTAGAGAAATCATTTACTGTACGGTTGACGTCTACGCATTAAAGACCATTCATTCCGCGAACCATCACACATTAACTGTGGGACGTGGTCTCTCAATTGCTTGTTTTATTATCTCTAACGGAGTCAGGTATTTCGTTTTCTTTCATAAGAGCACCCAGAACTTTATAAAGTGCTGTCCTTCAGAGAAGTGCTCCAGCGGAGAGTGGGCTTCCAAGAAAAGTATTAGATAGCTCGGTCTCAAATATGTCCAAATTACGTAAGCTGGCTTGCAGGGGAAGGTGCTTTTAAGAAGGGAACAGCTTGGGTATTCATACTGAGGATTTTGTTTTGAACACATGCCATATCATGCTAAGAACCACAGGTTGGGCTACTTGGTGAGGGCAACAATCAAGCAAACAATACGATTGGATCAATACGAGGACACACTTCAAGGTAAGGTTTCCATGGTTCAATACTTAGCGACAATAGTTATTCAGCCCACCTAACTGAAATGGCAGGATGCACAAAGTACAGAAGAGTATGACTAACATTCCATCGAGTAGAGTACGCTCAAGACAATCTTGCTTGGTGAACTACCACCTTCCACGTATCTGTTTCGAGGTTGTAAGCCTTAAATGAACCGTATTTGAAATACCGTTTTGTTCAAGTGGCCTTTGGATGCGATCTCAACTATCGCTACGTAAAGTCACCTTGGAAAATGCGTTTTCTAGCATATTTAACCTTTCAGAAGAATATGTCGATGCAGTCTTATTCACCTGGCCCAAAAAAAAATGTTCCCAAATTCAATCTGTCCGACGACAGAGTAGGGTGCGCAAATAATTCAGATCTAAACAACTTCGCGGTGATGAACTGCGCAGAGTAGCCCATCGTAGAAACCACAATCAACCGAGGAGAGGCGTGCAATAAAAGCGTTCTGCTTTCTTATGCGTTTATTCCTGAAAATTATTTCACTCAACAGAATTTAAGTGCAAGTTGATTCAACAAGTTAATCAATGGCAGCTGGATTTTTACACCGTTACCGTCGTGTCTAGAGGCAATGTCCCACTTCAGCCCTAATAAATTAGGAGAGAAACCCATCTTTGATGCATTTAACTTTACACCACAGACAGGGAAAGCCGCTACAGCTCGAAGCATGTTCAACCGATTGAGAGCTCGTCCAAGAAAAGCACAATTCTGACCAGTCCTGAAGGTATGCCCTGCTCCGCAGGAACACTGCCTAATTTGTCTGTATTTCTAAGAAACACCATTATGTTTCCAGTAGTATGAGGTTTTGAATAGCCTCTAGCCGAATGGTTGTGGAAAGCGCAGGCAGATCGTCAGTTCAGAGAACAAGAAATCACTTTGCAAAGTAACCTCAGACATATCATTGTGGACTGCGCCGTGCTTTTGGTTCACGAATGGTTTGTTCATAAGCAGAACCAAGAAGAACTTGGACGGAGCAGAAGCAAAGCAGACGTTGAATGACGCATGAATTTCTTCATGCGGTGTTTTTAGAC
>SJOL01002045.1:400444-474363 GCA_004794785.1 Opisthorchis felineus | reverse complement strand
TGCTCCGCAGGAACACTGCCTAATTTGTCTGTATTTCTAAGAAACACCATTATGTTTCCAGTAGTATGAGGTTTTGAATAGCCTCTAGCCGACTGGTTGTGGAAAGCGCAGGCAGATCGTCAGTTCAGAGAACAAGAAATCACTTTGCAAAGTAACCTCAGACATATCATTGTGGACTGCGCCGTGCTTTTGGTTCACGAATGGTTTGTTCATAAGCAGAACCAAGAAGAACTTGGACGGAGCAGAAGCAAAGCAGACGTTGAATGACGCATGAATTTCTTCATGCGGTGTTTTTAGACTACTAGTTTGGCTTAAACGCAACATGACCCGACGCACATCAGCATTGGTGAAAAGTTGGGCACCGTAAAAAATATCGTAGACGCCTTAAAAAGCGACGTTTCATGCCATGCAGGATACGAAATAACGTTTCAGATTCATTACGGTCAAATGAAATCTTGCCTGTTCCGTGAACTTTCAGGGGAGATGTACTCTATCACATGTGCCGAAAAAAATAACTAACAGTATTCTTGTTGCTCTGGCAAAATAGCTTATGACAGCCTCGTTTGTCCTTGGCGCTTCATCCTCAATTGTATTGATGCCGCTTGAAGAAATTCGCCCGTTATGTCATTACCATGCTACGCAATTTGTCTGCCTCCACTTGTGCCACCAGAAACTGATCCATTTCACTGCATCTACTTTGGAGGTGTCTCTTTGTTAACTACAGAACGGCGTCGGCTAGAACACTGGCCGTGACAGGTTCACTAAATCAAGGCACTGGAAGTGATATGGTCCAGATCTTGTCGGCCGAGCTTGGAGGGTTTAAGCAGACCTGGTCAGTGCGATGATGACCTGTGATAACCTAATATAAATACAAGAACGAACTGGTGTGTTACGCAAGGTGATTTTGTGTAGAACACACATTTAATCACACTCCTTGTCGGGATGCCATCATCGTCGCTGAATAATGTGTGAGCGAGGCACTATAATCGTAGGAACGCCTGCTTTGCAAGTAATTATGCTTGCATATACTGGTCCAAATAGAACATACCAGATTATTTCAACAGTTTGCGAGTGCGGTGGACTTTGGTAACCCTATTTATGCCGCATGATTGAGAAAAAAATAAAAACTGACATACTGCTTTCTGATCTTCGTGGGTTGCCGCTACAACTTTTGGCGTCAAAGTCAAGAGGATGAAACTGTCCGAGACTATGGTAAGCAAGGTTGAAATCGTACTCTCAATGAATGCATTCGTCTTCTCACAACGATTTGGGTCAGTTGCTCTTTCCGGGTGTTCACATGTTTAACTGACCTTGAGCTGCTTTGTGCGTGGACTCTCCGACCCATCATGTGAAACCTCGAGTCGTTCTACTATCTCACCTGCTGTGCGTGACTGGGTCATGTGGTGACAGCAACAACGCAGTAATAGACATAAATAAACGGTTTCATTCAAACGGTAATGAAATGGAATATGAATACTCTTATGGATGGCTTGTTGCTTAAGTGAGATAGGCAGTATAGTTGGCTAGGATGGTTTCTGACAAGCGTAAAAATAGCCGAGCGGTCTAGATGTAATGTGTCAGAGTTGTGTAAAATACATAAGAGAGCGCAACAACTATCGAGATCTTGGTAATACACGGACTCACGCAGAAGATCAAACCATAAGAGATGATCACAGACTTTCCACTGAGCAACAGTAGTCACCTTGAGTGACCACATGTCGATAAAAACACGAATGCAAGAAAAGCTGCATGCAGCGAACATCGTTTTGTTATTCGCGAACTACCCTCATTTACATACCAATTTGATTTTCACCGGGTGCTCTCCTGAATCCCAATTAAATCTCTCCTTTACGGCGTTTAAAGCAACCTTATGAGCAGCGTACTACGTCTACATCAATTTATGTTCAGTGGCCTTCTGTCTTCGCATGAGCGCATTAGCTCGAGGAATAGTTGACAAGTTGTGAATCGTATTTTTTTCACGTTATGATATGCGCGCTTCAAAAGTCACAAGGTCCTCGGGAAAGGGATGCAATAACAGAAGCTACTAGGCGAGGTGGATGAGGAGAGCATTTCATTAGGTTGTACATGATATCTCCATAAGACAGTGTACAATTTGATAGCGGTAGGCGGGTCAGGTGTTCGCTGCAGTTTTCCTTGTCATCTGAAGTTGTAGTTCTTTCTTAAAGAGCGTCTGCGCCCTTTTACAACAAGATACCACTGTTCTGGTTGAGTGGCAGTTCACCCACGAAAAAGGATGAATATTTATAACCCCAGCATTTCTATTGGTCGAATATATTTTTACAAATGGTGAATGACTCAAATGACCATAATTCGTTGTTTGTTGGGTTGCTTGTCAAACGCGGTCATTGTTCTACCGAACCTCCGTACAAGAGCGAAGGGACATATTCAGTGGGCCGGACAGCAAGCAAACAAAAGATACATTAAAGCTAAATCTGGTTCTATTGTTTCCCCTGGTGGCTTCACAGCAGTTCAACGCAATGCCATTTCAACTTCAAGTGAAGGCGTTATAACTTCAGGAGTGAGAGTAATCACGTCAAGGACAGGAATGACCAGTCCAAGAGCAGGGATACTTAATTTAGGAGCAGGAACATCAACTTCAAGAGCAGGAAAACCAATCGTGCTGTTGTTACTAATCGACTGTTCCTCGTCATGTAAAATGAACTCCTGGGATGAGGTTTATATGTTTTCTTTCCGAAGGTGGTACATGAAAACAGGAAGGAGAGTGGGAGCGAAAACCGAGACAAGAGAGTACAGTCACCCCAGTCGATCTGCATTATTCCAATGCGGCCTAATACCATCAGGAATGCTTACCAGGTGGACATGCTAGATAGAACAAAAAAGAAGCAAATGCAATCTAGGTCAAACGAAGACGCGCACAGTATGGAGCCGAAAATAGACCATCTGATTACTGGATAGATATCTGGCCGATGTGCACTCACAACAGCAGAACATACACTTCGATACTGTTGGAAAGTGTGTGACTTTGCTATAAAAGGCAGATACAATGAATGACCATGCGTATTTAACCTCAATCGAATAGCTGAAATGGTGTGATTTGCGGGGTTGGCGGTGGCACTGTGGATAGATGCGCGTTCTGACTTATCATCATTAAACCCGTCCCGCCGATTTGCAATGCAATGATAAAAAGCCACAAGACCAAACCAGCTTCCGGAATGACAATCAAGACAATGAGACAAGTTGTTTAATTAGGTCCAGTCTTCTGATCCTGAGACAAAGAAGTACATAGTCAAGGAATCTTGGATGAGTGGGGAGACTATTAGGGAAACACACTCATTTGCATACCAGTTTGGTTTTCACGGGACACTCTCGTGAATCCCATCTGAATCTCTCATTTATGATGTTATTCTCTGGTTTGTAAGCCAGATGTTTGGTTGGATGAACTCCTCATCCAGGCTCCACAATCCATGCGTCCAGTGGAAGAATGTCACCATGCAAGACCACTTGTCAGCCACGTGTATGTTTTTCATGTGACCAACTGACTTTGTTTCATTTGACGAACAGTCTATCCCCCTACAGTGCTTGTAATGCGTGTGCTCGGCACGGGGACTCGCTCATCCATCATTACGCAGATAACCTGGATATGCGAGCTGCCTGCGAACCTGGCACACTGAACCAGTTTGCTCTGGTAATGCGCTCGAGGGCTAATCAGACACTATTGCTGTTGAATAAATCAGTCATGTCGACAATGTATCGAAATATTGGTAGTTCACTTGTGTAAACTGAATCAAGCGCTAGTTCGCGTGGTAGTTTGTACACCGCATAGCGCAGTATCTTCACAGAGAGCCAGAGCAGTTGGCCAGAACATTTTCTCTTCTCTGCTGAGTCCGTTCTAATTGGCCTAATCAGCATATTTTTGTACGCTCCTGTGTGCGAATAGAACTATGACAGCAAGTCTAGGGGCCAAAATATTTACTCTTGTCATGAAATTTAAGGGCTGTTTTCTATCTTCGTAAATGAGCCAAGCTGGTAAATATAAACAGTGCACTAGTGTTATAAAAGAACAAGGCATCGCATCTTCCAGGCAAGATAGAGGATGAATGGTAACTTCCTGCCAAACACAACCTTGCAGGGCTCACACAGTCGGACCAGTTGGATAGAGAAACATTGCGCAACGCATGACGGCTGAACAACAGACGTGATGCACCGCTGGTAAATATAGCGGAAATCCACCGATTGAAATAGTGATGTCTATTTAAGGCAAAAATCTTGGAAACCATGCCACAAAACGTTTAAACACCAACCTTTCACCATTAGGAAAATAGTGGTGACCCTGAAAACTGGCACATGTACAATTCCTCATCACGTACCATCCATTTCCATCCAAACCAAATTTAATAGTGATTGAATATTTGAACCGAAGCAGTTAGTAATACACTACGTTCAAGTGTTCAAGAGTCGAACCATTTACACGAATGTACGGCGGTTTATTAGCAATTCAGCCTATAGGTCATTCCATTCGCCATCATCCTGCAAACACCTGCTGTTTCAACACTTTTCAGACTCTTGATCACGGGCTGCACATCATAGAGCTGAGTTATCTGAACGCATAATTGCATCAAGGAGAGAGGTCCAGGAAGAACGAATATCAAGGTTGTACCCTTCACTCAGAATTCTGTGGCAGGCGGGTGTCCGACTGAGACATTACAAAGCGGACAAAGCTAAGAGCTGGCTCCTTTGCAAATTCCCATCATAAAACAGGAAAGAACGTCCTGTGTCAGTCCAAGCGATGAAAGCTTCATGAATCGGCCGAAACTAACCAGCAACCAGTCTGTTTTCCTTTGGTTTTCACTGGATGTATGAAGAGGAACACCAACATCTGTTCAGCCGGCGAAGCTGAAAGCTATGTGGACGTTATTTTATTGACTGGTGAAAGATGCTTTGTCGGTATGGCAAAACAGTGAAGAGGTTTCATTGGCACCATGGCGGCGGCTGACTGCCAGCCTGGATGCAGGCCTCTCAAGCGTCGGGGAATTACCTGGGTCAGCCGAATTCCTTAGAGCAATGACGTATGTCTCAGCTCCCATTGATAGATAGCTGAAATCCACAGATGGGCAAGTAGACTTCATCGGGGCGGTGCGACAGCTTGGACACTCTTCAGAGTAAACTTCAAGATCTTGTTGAGCAACTTATGTTATGTCAGCCGTACACAAAGGTACTAAAAGCATACGCGACTTTCCTGGCCTCCTCTAAATAGCAAGAAGGTGCATCTCACTGGATGCTGGTGCTTCATTCGCTTTCATCGGTAATAGATGGAAAACATCCAACATCCATAAAATAAGCACACAGCAACCAATAGTGAAATACGAACTCATTTAACATGGAATTTGGGGCAGTTTACTTCCTGGGAGACAAGAGTCCTCGATCGGTAACTTCTGTACGCACAAGGCCGGCCATCTGGTTCGCATCAGAATCGCTTCGCTGAACACAAGGAGTCTCCGGTTCGGACTGCGTAACAGGATGGAGGATGAGCTTCTAGAGTCACATGGATTCTTTCGCTGCCTTTTGTGCTATCAGTGATCCTGAATATCATGTGATCAACTGCCACTTGCGCGGTCGTAAAAGTGCTTTCGGAAGTTCCTCAGTTGTTCACCTTGAAAGGCATTGTTACCTCTGCCGAATTAAACACCATTACAAACGTAGTTGTACCGGTGAAAGGAGGAAAACCCTAAGCCGCGAAGTCGTTTATTAGCAAACACCAACTAAGCAGTTACAAGCTATTGGACAAGAAAGTTAACGTCCCACATGCACATAGTTTTTAAAAACTGGACACTCTCGCGCGTCTTCCTAAACTTTCATGGATATTCATTGACTATTACACAATTGTAAGCGAACACTGCAAAGCAGTTCCATAAGTTCCATAATAAACTTCACCTTTCATTAGATGCTTGGCGGAGCTCCGACACGATCACAGACTACTCGCATGCCTCATTAGTAGTATAGACCGTTACGTGTAAGGTAGGCCGCTTACGTGTAAGGTAGAAGGACCAGACAAGTTCGCTAGCTAGATCCAAATGTAGCCCTACAAGTGATTATGACAAACTCTAACTCTGCAGTCAGATAGGTTTGATTTAAGGCCGGCCCCATCTTTTAGCAAATATTCGTTGCCCTATGGGCACCTTTGAACGGCAGACACACAAAAACGTCCTTATTGGGTTTCGTATTTCCGTGAGAGCGTCTGTTTAACTCTTCTGTGTAAGGTGATTAACCTTTCACTGCGACCCCTTCTGAACATTCTCTACCAATGATCTACCGTGTGCATGATTCTGGCTCTGTGAACGGGTGTTTTTACCAGTACATGCTTAAAGGCTATGGGTTCAGAGCTGTCCATTTTGTGGGAACAGCCAGCTTCTGGATACCCTCTGCCTGTACAAGTTATGTTCCTCAAGTGTGATTTAGGATTAGGCGGACAGCTTTGTTGAAAACCTGGATTCCGTAATTTAACTAGCATTGAACATTCTCCGGCTTCCAGAGGGCATGCCAGAATATGTCGATGCGTCTGCCCGTTGTGTGACATGTCGGAACCTGGGGGCTTGATGTCGGTAATCCGCTGGATTATTTCATCTATTATGATGAGAGGCGGGGTTAGGCACATTCATACAGGTGGATAATAACTTGGCCTTCAAAGTGTTGATTTCTACCTTCGCAAGGGCTGCGTAGTGAGTTAAACTATTCAGCACCCGTCGGACTTCCAAGTCGTCATCCAAATGGACGATTTCATCAGTCTATTCTCAATCAGCTTTCCATATGTGAGGCAACTGTATAAGCTGTCTCCTTGTTGTTCCAACGAAATGGAAAAGGAACACTGATTTGGTAAGGTGTCGAACTATTGATAGGTCGGTTGAATTTATTGCTTGTTGACCAGATGCAACTAACTGTGCACTGATGACGTTTGTAAGTTAATTGCCAAGCCCAGCGAACAGACCAACAACCACCTGATCAACAGTCAAGGAACTATAATTTTCCTGGACACCCCAAGCATAACAAAATAATCTATCAAGCCTAACTGAGAAAATAGTTACTTGTAGGTTCGACAAGTCATCGTTGATTTCAACTCCAATGACACGCTAATTATCAGGTCAGCTGAGGAAATTGATGATTAGTTAAGCTGAACGTCTTGCCTTTTGGCAAACAGTCAGATTGTCTCATTGATCTGTCAACTGATTAGCATAAGTCAAACACCAAACACCTCACGAATAAAAAAAAAGCATAAATGATGCTGACGATCACGTGATCCTAGGGCTAGCAGTGCTTGAGAGAGAGTTCGATTGCACAAAGCAAAACACAAGGATGGAAGCTAGTCGAACACAGTGGGATCCAAGTTAGTTTTTCCTAATTAACATATTGAAAATTTCCGATGAAGTCTTTGCAACTAAAAAAACTTTTGTCAGTACAGTTTGGCCATGTAACTCCATCAAGACCACGCAAATTTTGTTTAAAATATCAAATTTTCTGCAGCTACGGTCGCATCTGAATATTTCAAATAAGTATATGCGAAGACATTTCAAGAGCGTTCGCATCCCATGTCGAATTTGCATAGACAGCACTAAGGTGGCATTAGATGGGCGGAAACCTCTTAAAAGAGTTCGAGAACTATTCTTGGGATGGTAAGCTAGCGTAACAGTGCAACATTTTCCGTGGCAAAGACCAGCCTGGCTGAATGCCCTGACTGTTGACAGCAGACTCGCAACTCGCTTTCCGGTACAGTAAACAGAACAAATAATAAACGTAATAGACTAGTCATGAGGTTACTGAAAACTCTTCGACAACCCACAACCGGATTCGTTCTTCTTGGGACTCATCAGGTTAGGCGCAGTCCCCGAGTTTCCATCAACCTTATGTTCTACTTGAACACAAAATGGACAGATTTCGACAAATACACTCATTTGCATGTCAATTTGGTTTTGACAAGGGACTCACGTGGAACCTAGCTTAATCTCTCGCTTTTCATGTTCTCAAGCAACTGGATGTGCTGCACCAGGCCGCCTTCATGTTGCCGTTTGTACGATAGTCGGGATATTGCGATACATGTATAGACGTAGTTCACTGCTCATAAGGTTGTTGAAAACGCTTCGACAGCCCATAACCGGTTTCGCACTTCTTCGGGCTCATCAGGGTAGGTGCAGTCCCCGTCAACCTTATTTTCTACCTGAACCGAAATTGGACAGATTTCGACAAATACAAATGAGTGCATTTGTCGAAAACAAATAATAATTTACACTAAACTTTTCAGTGTGGTCTAATAAAACTTTGAACCTCTAGCAGAAGCGGGAAGAACTCCCTAAGAGCGACGCAAATATTATTTTTCTGAAAGGCGAACTATTTCGTGTGCTCATGGTATTAATACAAAAGGCTGTGCAATAAATGAGCTATTGAGTGAACCCAAATTTATGGATGAGTTTAAATGACTGGGAAAACCGGGTTCGAACTTGGACGTCATTTGATAAAACTGAAGCACTGTGCACAACTGGGAATCTGGTGGTCCCTGGTATCCAAACACAATGCATTCAGGCTATAGGAATGGAGGAAGCATTTCCAGGGACAACGAACTCACTGATGATATTTAACCCTGAAACTTACTGGAAACAAATGATTTTATTCTTGGAGGCTTTACAGAAATCAACAGAACAAAATTTAAACAGTCGATATATTCTATGGTGTATTTCATACACGGCATTATAAGCTCACTAAGACTAACAAAATCCGACTTTGCTCATCATTGAAGAGAAAATCCCTGTACTTGTGTCGGTCGCCGATCAAACTTTCCAGAATGTTGTGAAAAAAAGTAGTAAAAGGTTCTGTCTTAACGAAACCTATTCGATGGAAACGAAGATTACTTCCGTCAGTATTCTTCCCAGATTTCCGTGAAAAACAATGGCCTGGAGGCTCGAGTGAACCTACCACCAATGAGTCTTCATGACGTTACTGTCGTTTGCGTCCCACAGACTGACTACTACTCACATATCCAAGTGTATCTCAAAAGGAAAAGGAAATGAGCACACCTGCTGAAACCACGTGATGTTCCGTGTACATTGAATTAGCATTGTGGCAGTGACCGCAGAAGTAAATGTAGAGTTCGGATAAATGTGGGGCCACCCACAGAACCGCATTCAGTAGTCGATAGGCGTTGAGATTTCCTATGGCGATATGTGAGTTCCGGCCTTGTGCGCGATAACAGGAAACCGATAGGATTAGGCCACATGGTAATCATGCGTGACATCTCATCTGGGTTACCAGATGACAGAAGGAACCTTCCCATCTTCCTTTACTTCTTGTAGCTTCCTGGTAATATTTCCGAGAGTTGAATGAGGCGAATATTCAGTTGGCCATTGCACAAACAGACGCCGTTTCAACACCTTTGGGGTGTTGTGCATGCGCGTTACACCATACACAACGTTTACTTAATACTTGTCCTGGTCATAAAACCAAATTAGTTCTAGCTGCCTCTTTCGTTGGTTGTAACACTTCAACTTCGTTAATAAACTTAAAGGTCCTGGTTTCAGCCTTGATTAGGAGGTTTCCTATGAATACCTTTGGATAAACGATACCAACTCACTTCTGTAATAGTATTTTCAGTGGATGCTCGTGCTTGGATCGCGTGTAATCCCTTCAAGTTTTCACCTTCACTACTGTGAGAACAGGCATTGAGTGCGAATAAGACACTCAAACGTTACCAGAATGGTGTGAATGAATAATGTGTCAACCTTTGTTTTGTAGCCAAATATGAATTCTGCAGCGAATCTCCTCCTGATATACTCAGGAGTAGATGGATAGCGCTTAA
This sequence comes from Opisthorchis felineus, assembly GCA_004794785.1. Lineage (NCBI taxonomy): Eukaryota > Metazoa > Platyhelminthes > Trematoda > Opisthorchiida > Opisthorchiidae > Opisthorchis > Opisthorchis felineus. The sequence continues at coordinate 464,543 of SJOL01002045.1, read as the reverse complement.
TATGGTAATGCCAACCAAATTCCGCATCGAATTCTTCTCGGACAGATCTATCGAGGTACCGTTTTTATACCAAGGTGCACATTTAAGGAATCGCGGAAAGATTTCCCTTCCATTCGGATTGCACTAGAAAAGTCAACTTTTCCGAAACGATACTGTTACTTTTCGCCTTAAAAGTTCACCTTCGCTCAATGTTTCGATCGGTCTGTGCACAGATATCGAATCCGCTACCCACACACTCGCACTCCAAGTGGACTTTTAACACCACTTGCGAATGACAACACTTCAGGAACATTGATGAATGTGACACGTGATTCTTGTGACTTTCGGTCAGCGAAAGCCGCCCCCAAAGAATACTGCTGGAGAACAGGATGTTGGCAACGAATTCATTGACTTTTTTGCTAGCAACATTTCGAACAAACAGTTTTTCTCAAAGTACTGAAGTATGGCATACAGACAGAAAAAACTGACAAAGTTATAGCCGGTTGATTCAGCTACCACAGGATGTGCTGTTGGTTTGAACAATCCTTCCCCACAGTCCTCTTCCACCAAAACAGTGAAGCACTGGACTCAGAACTCACCCTTATTGGAGCTCGTCAGTACTGCATATCTTTGGTCGTTGCGGAATTTGAACCTAGAACCTGTACTATGTGATGCAAGCCACTAATTCACCAATACCCGCTGGACGTATGTGAATTATCATCACAGAGTACAACTTCGGACTAGCTGGCCTATCCTAATGTTCGTTTGGTAATGAAGTTTTAGGAGAATTCCAATTCAGAACTCTCCAGGATACAACTTCGAAAGCGGCAAAAAACCTCAACAGGAAATGAGCACAGACCTACCCGTCGGTCGGACGGATTTCGAATTTGATCAGTGTATCGGTCAAATTTGATACACAGTATCCACATGAAACTGAACAACTCTAATTCTAATCCTGAGCAGTCGCCATGTTGGAAATTGGCTGTTCTGTAACCAACTTCGATAAACTTTTATTAGATTAAATGACCATCTGTTACCAGATTTGAGACTAAGCAACCCTAGCACAGCAACAATCAGAATAAAAGCTGTTTTTTACTTTAAGCAGTATCAACAGAACGAATCGCATAACAAAGAGTTCAGAGATGAATTCAAAATATCGTCTGTTTTACTGGAAAAACGAAGTTTAAACTTGGACGTCATGAATTTAAAATTCTATCTTGTGTTCAGAACGAGTGCTTACGGTGATGTCCCTCAAAAACCCGAATTTTTTTTTGAATGTTGGCCACTGCTTCAGCAACACAGAAAACGGATAAAGCAAGACGCTTAGTTTATACGCATGTGGCCAAACTCCTCATGAACACGATGACCCTTGCGATGAAAAAACACACTAAGTCGAAATAGTTAAGCGGAAACAGCTGTCCGTTGAAGTTTTTAAAGTAAGCTCAGTGGAACAGATTTTCGCAAGAACGATACCCAGCGAACATATTTGGTTCAGATGACGCTTGCTAGCCTAAATTCAGTCACTCACATAACAAAAAGGGATATGCTTTACAGTGGGTAGAAACATTAAAGAGAACTGCGAGTAGCTGTGTCCTAATTTTGGTGAGAGAATCGGACCACAAAGTTTCCAAAGTTTTCAAGACACAGTTGACAACACATCAAGAGATTTCATGCGATTGAATCGGGCACTACACTAATCAACCAAAAACGCTGCACATAAGTGAACGGATTTTGGAATAACGGAAACCCATGGAAGTACGAAGTATTTTCCGATGGATACCGAAGACAAATACTGGAGAAATTTGTGCACCCGTGGCTCATGGATTTCAGTTGCGTTATGCCATATTTCACCACGTACATAATGTGGATACTTATAGTTAACCGCACTTTTATTCTAGGATAGATAAGTAACAGACTTTAGTATAAGTATGCTCACTTTATCAACAAACCGTGTATATGCATCCATAACGAGTCAGTAGCAAAGCTTCTTCCTGGCTAAAAACACACTGAATGTTTATCTTCCGAAGCTGATACACCAAATATCGATGAAACAATAGGTATCTTGTAAGCTGTTCCACCTTTTCACCGAGTTGAAAGATAATAACTGCCACGCATTCAACTCACGTGAATCGCCTAAGCACATAATTTGTTCACAGACCTCACTCACTACCGTTAGTATCATTCGGTTTTTCGCGCACATTCTGCTCACAAAATTTTCACACCTGTAAAGCTCAGCATAGCTGCCTTAGCAAGGAAACCATTAATCCAACTGTTGCGTACCAGGTAATTACCCTGGTTCAACGGCGCGAGCACTTGTGTGTCACATGTAGGTTTAAGGTCATTGTGCAGGTCACAACAACGCAGGAGCGAAGCTGCTTGAAGTGGACTTGTTGACCGGGTAACTGATACCCAATTCGACGCAAATGCTGGTGCGTCAGGCGACTAGGCTGATGATGGATTATTTCATGGTGGCCTTCGCGCAAATGTGATAACTGGTAGCGAAATACACTCATTTGCAAACAAATTTGGTTCTGCGAGAGACTCACCTGGAACCCAGCTGAATCTCTCGTTTTGTTTCCAGGCAACTGAATGTGCTGCACCAGGCCGCCTCATGTTTCAGTTGCAAAGATATTCGAGATATCGCGATACATGTATACTCGTAATGCCCTACTCATAAGGTTGCTGAAAATTCTTCGACAGCCCACGACCGGTTTCGCCCTTCTTGGGGCTCATCAGGTAGGCGCAGTCCCCGAGTTTCCGTTAGAAAAGGAGCACAATCGCATACTGGAACTTAAATTGGTGGGATTCCATAGTACAAAGCAATGGAAGAATGTGCTGATAGCTCCAAAAATTCATAGTCCCCGTTAGGTGTCCCTAGAAGGCTAGTTTAACCTTCTCTTGGTTTTCGGGTCGTTTCGACCCGTTTGTTTGTGATTCACCGTTTTTCAGTTCGTCTGAACGACCTACCGAGAAATTTGGTTGGTTGAATGCGTGTGGAATAAATGACGCCTTCCAGACAAAAAGTTAACCATAAATTGAAAAAGTAACTGCACCCGTCTGAATGTGTGCTTTGCTCATTTCCTATTCCAGTAGAATGTCAGGTTTATTGTGTGGACAAGTTCTTGATGAGTGAATCTTGAAAGTCATAGTAAAGATTTGGTGGTCAATGCTAGTTAACACTAGAATACAGAGGAGAAAGTTAGCCCTGACGCCCACTTCAATTTGTTTCTTAAACTGCAGTGTATTTTCTTCTCCAGCAAAATGAAATAGACTGTGATAGAGAACCAGTCAAAAGTTCTACATACAGAGCTTACCTGTTTTCAGTCAATTGCAAAATGCTTGGGACCAATTGAGTGGTCATCGTTTCAGAGAGGCTTGGTAAGCAATCGGTGGATTTATTGCTGGGCAGTGTTTCGCTTTGGACACAAAAGCTTCGTCGGGCCAAGTGATTAAGTTACCAGGTTGATCGGGTTTAAAGACAGTCAGGAAACCAATCCGTGAGTTTTCTTATGACTAGCCGACTTGATCAGTGCTGGGTGTCAGTCTGATGTTCCGGTTCGTTGGTTAGTGGGGATGACTAGCACTAGATTAGTTAGGGGGGATTGTTTCATGTTGAAACCGGATTTTGCGGCCTTGCTTTCCTACAATCGGTGACATTACCAGACCACTGAGGAACGTAGATGAATATCATGCGCTACTCGAAGACTCGGAAATGGCATGGAATGCACTGGACACTGCGCACAGGACAGATCTGGAAAATGTAGACATTTTAAGACAGGGACTAAGATTCACACCACACCGACTGGTGGCCGAGGAGGTGGAAATCGTCAAGCGTCGCAGAGTGAATAGAATAGAAGGCGTAGAACTTACAAGTGTGTGGAGATCGGTTCTAAATCAGCCGAGATGACTCGAGGGTGTGTGTAGTTATCAGTAAAATGGTCTTCGTCTAAAAGTACAATATCCAAGTAGAGTAAGATCCACTTAACCAGCACCCCAACCCTAATCCAATTGTCTTGGAACCCCTCAACACACAGAGACCAACAAAATCTGTGAACGACCCCCAAGAGGACTATTCTATTAAGGTGTCCTAGACCGGAAAAGCAGGTCCCAAAGACCGGATTCAACATGAAGATAACCCCCCTAAGTAATCTATCGAAAGAGCTAGTCATCGAAACGAACCAACAGACAGGAACTTCAGGCCGACACCCAGCACGGATCAAGTCAGCTAGTCATAAGAAATCTCACGGATTGATTTCCCTACTGACTTTAAGCCCAATCAACCTGGTAACTTACTCACCTGGCCTGACGAAGATTTTGTGTCAAAAGCGAAACACTGTCCATCAATAAATCTACCGATTGGTTACCAAACCTTTCTGAAAGCTTACTTGTTTTGTTTCCACTAGCGATGTAAGTTTGAAAAAAATATGAAAGAACCTCATGACCAACAGTAGAACTTTCGTTTCTTCTCAAGATTTTGACCAGAAAGTAGGAACACCGTGCGGAAGGTGAGGCCTTGTGTAATTTGTTATTAGTGATAAATGGATTCAAATGTATTACTTCGGTATACATAAACCGCAGAAAAAGAGGACATTGTCGACTATGTGGCGCATATTCGTATATCAATACTAATCAACATGTAACTCATCAGAAGGTTTCTGTTGAGGCCGGTTATGGGTAAGGAGTCACAACTGTAACTTTCATTGCATGGTGTATGCATTCATACCGGTTAAGGTGTTCTCGAGTGGCCTGATGAAACTGAGGCCCACATAACCGGCCATCGAAACCAATGATTATTGGGTTATTTTGATCTACAGAGTTGAGAGAGTCACGGGTAAATTTTTCCTCTTTATTTGTATTTGACAGTTGGTGAGAGGAGAACCCTTGGAATGAGGATCTGTGGATAACCCGAAGAGGTTTGACAGGTTCATCATAGGTGTGCAAGGACAGCCTCTTTTTGGGTACTTATCTCAATCATTGCAATCAGGTCTATTGATGCGGGCTGGCTTGTACAGTCATCCGCATCGCCTTCATCAAGGTAGTTGCAAACATAAATTGGTAATAAGAGCCGTCGCTACTGTTTCATCAGATTAGGGGGTTGTGGTGTGTTGGCTGAGCTTCCGCTATGAGTGCTATCGGTGTACAAAACACTTCTGGATGAGTAGGCGATTTATGACTGATTCAGTGGGAAAAAGGGGCATGGTTTTGAATTTGCAAGCGTGGCCAAATTGTCAAGTCCAACGATTGATCGACTGGAACGTCGACAGGGCAGGTAGACCAATCACAGTGATGCAAAGGATCAATAGTACAAGTCCTGAGGTCACCAGTCGGGGGCGGCCAGATGAGAGTGGTTAGTGTTTGCCCTACTGCCATATTAGCTTTTCGCTTGGGTGTCTTGCGCAATCTGCTGCAGCCCATTGACAGAGATCACTTGTTACAGTACTATGTGTAGGTGGGAAACTGTCTCAAAATGTTCACCCCAATCAGTTCTGTCCGTTTAGTACTCCTTCACGTCTGTTGTTTTAACCCCCTTCTGGTTTCTGGTTCAACTTGGCTTAACTCCCCAACCACCGTCAACCGGATCAGTCATCAGCCCTGTCTACTAATGTGTTCCTGGGCCAATGACCTAGTGCAACCCGTCTCACCCTCCGTTCTAACCAATCAGTTACTGGCCTTCTTTGCTTTTCTCCTCCATTGATTCGTTTACATTCACGACACTCCCAGACGCCCTTGTATGTTATTTTCATTGTTGATCGCCTTTTGTGTCGCCTTATCGTTACAGCCGGTATTTCAGTTCACTCTTATTTTCATGTGATAACCCACGTTATCACAGTACCGTAGGAATTGCAATCGACCTGTTTTGATGCGGTTGGAAACATCTGCCTGCGCGTCATTTAGTACCGGTCGGGTTCCCACGCTATCGCTCATTCTCGTTCTGGCTCGTGGGCCCACTGGAGTTGCTATGCTTAACTCTGCCCTGGGCTTGGATGACACGCCAACACCACTGGCAAAGGCGAAGTCACTGTGACCGGCCGGTTCAGCTGGTCTGATGGCTTTTGCAACTCCACGGTAGGGAATGTTGTGAAAAGTCAGTGACGCCGTGTAGACTTCAGAACCAACAGGTGGCAACCGGGCTGGTACCGCTCGGACTGAGTGTATGTATCTGGCTCAATTCACAACCCGGAAATGTACCTTGACTGCTCCTTACTTCTTTGACTGAGTTAGCGTACTTTTCGTGCAGTACACTCTACAGCACAGCTGCATGAGAAAGAATTTGCTTCGGGCGTAGACGAGCACTTCACCTTTTACTTCAATGAATCAAAGCTATCAAGCCTTAATCCAGGTCTGAGGAGTGGCTCAACTTTAGACTTTACAAAGCCATAGGCAGAACGTCCTCTGGCGCCTCGCTTCATATATACATGCTGTCACGATACTATATATATCTATATATATATATATATCAAGAGTAACGTGACTTCGACAACACACTCATTTGCAAATCATTTTGGTTTTTACGTGAGGCTCAAGTGAATCTCTCGTTTATGAAATTCTTCAACTGAATGTGTTGCACAAAGGGTGTCTCATGTTCAAGTTGTTACAATATTCGAGATATCGCAGTACATGTTCATAAAGGAAATGAGCGTCTTTGTCAAAATCAGTCCAATTTCGGTTCAAGTAGAACATATGGTTGACGGAAACTCTGGGTCTGAGCCTACCTGATGAGTCCCAAGAAGTGCGAAACCGGTCGTGGGCTGTCGAAGAATTTTCAACATTCTTGTGACTAGTTTCCTTTATGAAGGTATCGTAGCTTCTTTTTCTAAGACGTGGTCTTCAGGTAAAAGTTGCATTTCAACTGCAAAGATGGAAAAGATACCCATCATTGACCGAAATAAGAGATGACAGTATTTACCCAGCATCCCAAACAATTCAGCTTTGGAACAGCGAACCCAGTAGTAGGAACACACGCCAAGACGAGACTGCGAGATGCATTCAATATCCATAGCCTAGGAGCATGAAATGCCATTAGTTGGGCTCTGTTGTGAATGGACTGAACATTAGAGGAATGTGCAGAATTATATGAGATAGTTATCTCGGTTACTTCGCCGTGGAGGACGCTGAAATGCCATCGTCGTTAATAGGCCCTTCAGAACAGTGAAGAAGGCGGAACGTTCCCGAAACAAACCTCTGAAAACACCAAGCCCAGTAGGCTTCAGGAATGTAGGAGTTCGGCCGGATGTACTAAGAGATGCAACTCACGCTCGCGGAAATAGCGAAAAAGGAGTCGGCAGGAGCATCACCAGTCGGTACACCGTGGATAACCGGAACCAAATCCAAGTAAGCGAGAATGTAGACGCTAGTGGGACAACATGAGCCGAGGTGAACAAACACCATATAACAAGTGATGTATAACGCTGGTTGGCCTGATCATTTAGCAGCAGTTTCAAAATGTGTTACCCAGAACTATTACAAAAACCTCAAGACAACACCGTCCAAAGTTGACAGATAGTTGGAGAACATGGTCGTTTCTTACGGCATAAATTTACGACAACTCGCTGTTTCCACATCAGTCAAACAAACCATCGTAACTACGTAGACCACAGTGGAGGTTGGGATGCATTTAGCTGGAATTGATTATTTATCCCACTACTGGCAAATTATCTTGCTGCCTGGTTCCCGAACTGTGTCAAAACTCCATGAACTGATGAAGTTCTTATATCAAAAGCGAAAAGTTGCCCAGCGATAAATCGAACTATTCTCTTCCACACTTTTCCGAAATGATGACTTCTCGATGGGTTCCAAGGGTTGCCCAAATGAATGAGCTACTGAAGATTTATTCTTTCTGGCTTGCCAACTTTCAAATAGTTTCTCGTCTTCGTCAAGCTAATGACCATCAAACACGGAGACAATGGTTCTGATAGTTATTCCTAACCTCATCCTCGTCTTTTCTAGTCTAGTCTTTTCCACGATTCAGACCAGCGCTGAACAAATTGTTTCTAGTGCCGCGCGTATTGTGTGCCAGACGAGAAGGTATCCATTTGGACAATACGAACTTCACTGAAAATACACTTAACAGGCGCATCATCTTGGTTGTTGGTCTTTTCGCCGAGCTTGGCAGTTGGATTGCAAACGTTTCATCACCAATCGAGGTAACATCGTCAGTGCAGGGTTGAGTGGGTGGGTCATCATCACATGACTTGCGCTACGAGAAAGACTGAGAGCTTAGACTGGCCAACAACTGTCATGTGGTGTGAACAGTGAACTGACGTGACGGACTCGACAAATCGGACTCGTCACTATGGTAACGATCAGAGTTCATCTGGTTACTTGACCTCTGTGAATCACGTGTCACCCATCGCGTCAACACCAAGCTGAGCACAGGTAACTAGTAGAATCAGTGTGTCCAGCGTGCTTGGCCTGCAAATTTCAGATAATCATCTCTTGAACTCAGGCCAAAGACCACTGGAGAACAGTCAATGCATAGGAGTCCAATCTGAAACACTGAGTCCTTTAGGAAAAGCACCAAACAGCGTCACTGGTTTGCGTAATGCATTCTGATTGTTGCACCCATCCAACAGAATTGTTGTCACAGCTCAGAAGAACAAAGCGCTGACAAAGGATTCCGAACATGCGGGATGGGGCAGCTCAGCTGCAAAGTAGATTATCAATATCGTTCAGAGCCGATTAAACGAGATTAAGTGCCACACTACTCATAAGGTTTCTGAAAACTTTTCGGCAACCTACGACCGGTTTCGCCCTTCTTAGGAGCCAATCAGGTAGGCGCAGTCCCCGAGTTTCCGTCAAACTTATATTCTACTTGAAACCAAATTGGACTGATTTCGACAAATACACTCGTTTGCTTATCAATTTGGTTTTGACGGGAGACTCACCTGGAACCTAGCTGATTCTCTCGCTTATGATGTTGTTAAGCAACTGAATGTAAGACTGATGTGATTTAAGTTTATATAAACTGAGTACGAGGGTGTTCACGCTTCCTCTTATCACGTTCTTGGGTTTGTGATGAAGTACACAGTGTATCACAGGAAACTGTGTACAAACCTCAATGCCTGCAAGCCGAGTATGGAGTTTCAACCATAGTTGACGGTGTTGCATAACAAAATCTTCTCCAGAAGGACAATGTAGGTTAATCACGAATCGGCGTCAGGCATGAAAAAATCTGCGAACCGCATTTCTCTACTTTTGAGTGGAAGCATGAGTGGGCGAATTACCTTCACCGTTGGCCACGGGGAAGTATCGGTCATCCGAATGTTTCGAGGCGTTGCTCGCTAGCTTATTCTCTGATTATTCGGTCATTCAAAAACTGTTGAATGACCTCTGTATTTTTTTGGGGAATTGGTTGTCAGCCGAAAAATGATGGCTAGCAGGGAAGCACCCTACCTCTACTCATCATATATCCGCGGAATACTGAAATGTGGGCCTTGTTCACCGACGGATCAGCAGTTTCCAGACCATGGTGTTCCAGGGACGTTAAATGAGGGTATAAATGAGAACTAGGATGTGAGCCCGTAACAGTGACATTCTGCAGGCAGTCAAATTCATCAGACGTTCATTGCTTACGGCGCATCCGGATGTAATTGTCAACGGTTTTCGGAACTCTGGATTCAGATGAAATCCGACCGAGTTGTGATGTGCACCGGATGTCTTCAATTTGCTGGAGTATGTCTACGAATCCACATCGATAACCATTTACTTCAAGAGGAGTTGAGGTTTACGGAACTTGATGATGATAAAATATGCTTCAGGGACAGTTGTAGATTTCATCTATTTTAGGACTAGGGGGTTACATTACTTAGACAGAATCATTTGAAAGAGGCAATGGATGACGAAGAACCCGAAGATCTTGGCCCTGAAGAAACAAGAAAGGTCTCCCATCAGTCGAAGCATTTTTCCTTCTCTCGCAGAAAACAGACTACTTGATTGTGTGAACGGAATAAGTTCAAAACTGATGCCTGAAACAAGAAACATCATACGATAATACATAATACATACGTAATACATCATAATACGATAATACACCTTTTGGAGAAAGTGGAAGAAATCTGATGCAATTCAGTAAAACTAGATGAACGAAGGTGGACACTAACCTGACAACGTGATGTGTCGATCTGATTTGTTGACTGGTTTAATGATAGGGAAGGCAGAACTGTATGTATCTGAAGATTATCTGGTTACCCGGCGATTTGCGTGAATTCAGTCTGCTCCACAGAACCCTCAACAGACCCAAACACTTCAGAGGATTGACCATTAGTTTTCATGCCATTGTGGAAGGACATCACGCAGATTTTTGGAACCACCGTGTGCCTCAGTTGGGCTCAGTTGAGCCTGAACACTCCGCTCAAGTAGATCATTAACCATGATAAATGTTTATCCAAAGTCGGCCAGCATCGGGAAACACTGAGACCGAACGGAAATGCTGGGTCATTCAGGTATGAAGGGATAACAGAGAAATGAGCCATTGCGCGATACACCAGGTGTATTTCGCTGTATTTCGTCGCGTCTGTACTATAGAATAATCTCAGATAAGTAAATAAACTCGAACAACAGTCCTTGCAATTGGGATGTCTCAAGCAAGTCAGTCATTAAGATAACACCAACGATATGATCCACCCCTGTTTACAAAATTCTGGTTTCCTTCTTTTTATAGCAATTGATTCAGCAAGACGTTCGTGGTCCGACATGCGATTTGAAACACACATTTGCTGGATTGACACAATGCCTGCTTTCAGGTAAATCACGGGCTATGGGTTATCATACACTTGTCTCAGGATTTGAATTTGTATTTGGACATGGTGGGGCGGAATGGTTCACACGCTGCAGTGTTCCGGCTGTCAAATTCGAATTCGCTTCTCAATTCTGTCAACGCAGGTGACCGAACGCCCACACGAGGTTTATCTGACGTTTTTCATCAGTATACATCCAAAGAGATACAGCGAAACACACCTGGCCTATCGTGCGACAGCTCATTTCTGTGCGCTATCTTCAAGATGATAACGGGGAAAGTTCCACGGTCCAGTTTTAGTGCATTTGTAACCAGTTGTCGATTTTACACGCAGCACAGAGCGCAGATCTTAGATACTGGTTAGAAGTTTGTTACCATTCATTCCGTCTGGCGCACATACCAGCGAATCACCCATTACACAGCTGAACGTACAATCTCATAAATTTAGCCTGCTCGGAAGACATTTTTATCAATCACTGGCAATCAGAATAGTGTGGAAAATAAACGATCTTGTTTAACCGCCTTACGCAATTCGACCTGAATGTTTTGTCTGCCGATTTGTTTAGAAGTTTATAGGTGCTTACTTACTTGACGGGCATCTGTTACGGGTATAGGATGAACTCGGAGTTTATGACGTCTGCTGCTTAACAAATGAAATCACAGGGCAAATACCAAATAAATGCACTACAACGACAGCCTACTTGATAGCAAATCGAACAAAGTAGTGTCGCGACGTACAGCTTATAATCAAAATGAAGAAAAATAAAAAATTGTTCAGCTGTAACACCCTTTCGGTGCCTGGCTGCCATGCCAGGCACCATGCCACCCAAAGGAAGCACGAGGGCTGGGTTGCTGCCAGGTTGCCCAAGCCTAGACAGGAGAAGTCGAGAGGCAGAGGTCGGATTCAAACCACGGACCTTCCGGTCAGTAAATTCGCGCTCTAACAACTTGATCCATCTCGCCTCTAAGAAATAAAAGGACTGGAAATATTCTCCGGCATGGTATTTTGGTAAGGACATTAAACTAGTGAGTATTAGGCCTTGGAGATGAGTATGCAACAAACACTGAGCACCGATTAATTACAAAACACAAAGATCGAAGTTGAGAGAACAAAACCAGCCTTCCAAAGTGAGTACGGGTAGTTAGCAATGTAAAGTCACTTAATTTCACGAGACTTACGAGAGATATCTTCCCTCGGTAATTTTTCATCCAGCTCTCAGTTTCGGTTCTTGAGTTTTTATCCCATACTGGAAATAAACCCTAGTTAAAAAGAACTCCATCCGTACCAAGCTTTCCACCACGAATGCGAATATAAAATAACAGAAACAAAGCTTCAGTCAAAATGAAACGCGAATTTTTTATAGTTAAACGGGAACTGCCAATTTTAAAATGGCTTCATTGTGAAACTGCTGTATTTTGGAACTGTGCTAAATAAGTTTCCACTTGTAAACCTTAGATTTATCTTGGTTTGCATCGATAATCTCGGTCGTTTCGAACTGCGCAGCTCACAGAAATCCGTCTCGAATAAACTGTTTTTTTAAACTTGAAGTACTAACTAGTTTATCTAAAGCATTTTGAAAGTGGTTTCACGTATTTGCAAATGCGATCAATACAAGCATGAATTTGAAATTCTTTTCGGACAGTAGCTCTCATTCATTGCTCCGAAAAATGGGATATCAGTTGAACACTATTAGTACCAAATAGATGCAAGCACGAAAGCAACTCGAAATTGATTCATGTATTCCACTGTTGAGGATGCGTTGCTACCGTCACGAAGAGACTGGACCTTACCGTGGTGTGGCGGTTTGCGCACCTCAGCGACCCATTGAGCTATACTGGGGAGTGTCCCACAACACTCACAAAGTCTCTCATACCAGGTTGGTCAATGGGTAGAGGTCTGACAAACAGTCTCCTGGCCCTCCAGGTTGAGGGTTGGAACATGTGTGGCGACGTGTTCCGTAAAATTGGTAATTTACCTGCATTTCCAGCCCAACACCGCTGCCTTGCGGTTAGGCTTTTGAACCAAAGGCTTTGGTTGAGGACCCTAATCGTCCTTCTGTCTAGGTGTGGGNTGGTCCGACATGCGATTTGAAACACACATTTGCTGGATTGACACAATGCCTGCTTTCAGGTAAATCACGGGCTATGGGTTATCATACACTTGTCTCAGGATTTGAATTTGTATTTGGACATGGTGGGGCGGAATGGTTCACACGCTGCAGTGTTCCGGCTGTCAAATTCGAATTCGCTTCTCAATTCTGTCAACGTAGGTGACCGAACGCCCACACGAGGTTTATCTGACGTTTTTCATCAGTATACATCCAAAGAGATGCAGCGAAACACACCTGGCCTATCGTGCGACAGCTCATTTCTGTGCGCTATCTTCAAGATGATAACGGGGAAAGTTCCACGGTCCAGTTTTAGTGCATTTGTAACCAGTTGTCGATTTTACACGCAGCACAGAGCGCAGATCTTAGATACTGGTTAGAAGTTTGTTACCATTCATTCCGCCTGGCGCACATACCAGCGAATCACCCATTACACAGCTGAACGTACAATCTCATAAATTTAGCCTGCTCGGAAGACATTTTTATCAATCACTGGCAATCAGAATAGTGTGGAAAATAAACGATCTTGTTTATCCGCCTTACGCAATTCGACCTGAATGTTTTGTCTGCCGATTTGTTTAGAAGTTTTTAGGTGCTTACTTACTTGACGGGCATCTGTTACGGGTATAGGATGAACTCGGAGTTTATGACGTCTGCTGCTTAACAAATGAAATCACAGGGCAAATACCAAATAAATGCACTACAACGACAGCCTACTTGCTAGCAAATCGAACAAAGTAGTGTCGCGACGTACAGCTTATAATCAAAATGAAGAAAAATAAAAAATTGTTCAGCTGTAACACCCTTTCGGTGCCTGGCTGCCATGCCAGGCACCATGCCACCCAAAGGAAGCACGAGGGCTGGGTTGCTGCCAGGTTGCCCAAGCCTAGACAGGAGAAGTCGAGAGGCAGAGGTCGGGTTCAAACCACGGACCTTCCGGTCAGTAAATTCGCGCTCTAACAACTTGATCCATCTCGCCTCTAAGAATTAAAAGGACTGGAAATATTCTCCGGCATGGTATTTTGGTAAGGACATTAAACTAGTGAGTATTAGGCCTTGGAGATGAGTATGCAACAAACACTGAGCACCGATTAATTACAAAACACAAAGATCGAAGTTGAGAGAACAAAACCAGCCTTCCAAAGTGAGTACGGGTAGTTAGCAATGTAAAGTCACTTAATTTCATGGGACTTACGGGAGATATCTTGCCTCAGTAATTTTTCATCCAGTTCTCAGTTTCTGTTTTTGAGTTTTTATCCCATACTGGAAATAAACCCTAGTTAAAAAGAACTCCATCCGTACCAAGCTTTCCACCACGAATGCGAATATACAATAACAGAAACAAAGGTTCAGTCAAAATGAAACGCGAATTTTTCATAGTCAAATGGGAACTGCCAATTTTAAAATGGCCTCATTGTGAAACTGCTGTATTTCGGAACTGTGCTAAATAAGTTTCCACTTGTAAACCTTAGATTTATCTTGGTTTACATCGATAATCTCGGTCGTTTCGAACAGTGCAGCTCACAGAAATCCGTCGCGAATAAACTGTTATTTTAATTGAAGTACTAACTGGTTTATCTAAAGCATTTTGAAAGTGGTTTCACGTACATGCAAATGCGATCAATACAAGCATGAATTTGAAATTCTTTTCGGACAGTAGCTCTCATGCATCTCTCCGAAAAATGGGATGTCAGTTGAGCACTATTAGTACCAAATAGATGCAGGCACGAAAGCAACTCGATATTGATTCATGTTTTCCACTGATGAGGATGTGTTGCTAAGGTATTAGGGATCTAGTCTGTGACAAACAGATGCATTTGATTTGTTGGGGAAAACCTCAACCATAAGATACAGCTTTTATAGACGTAATGCGCTACTCATGAGGTTGCTGATAACCCTTAGACAGCCCACGACAGATTTCGCCCTTCTTGGGGTGCATCAGGGTAGGCGCAGTCTCTGAGTTTCCGTCAAACTTATGTTCTACTCCAACCTAACTTTCATGAACTGTGACTTATACACCAATTAGGTATTGACAAGAGACTCACCTGGAACCCAGTTGAATTCCTCGTTTATGATGTTCTTCTCAAATGAATGTGCTACGGCCTCATGTTTCAGTCTATAAAATTTATTGGGATATCTCGAATATCGTACAACCTGAAACATGAGGCGGCCTGGTGCAGGTGAGTCTCCGGTCAAAACCAAATTGGTTTACAGATGAGTGTATAAGTCGAAAATACACCTTATTACGACGAATAAACTACCGACGGCAAGCGCCATCAAACGAACATAAAAGCAAGAAAATAATTTAGTATCATGACAGTGATTTTTTTCGCAGATAGTCGAAGTAACGCATTGTATCATTGTTGTATCGTGGGTGGCCTTCTACTGGTTACGCCTGCATTGAACCTGCCAGACTACGCGATAAGGAGAAGACAGGGAACTCAGGACACGGCCGTATTGTCAGGGCAGACATGCAGAACTTCTGCGTAAATACATAGGATTGCTAATTGGCCAGTTATGGTCATCCACTTGTTCGTTCTCTCCAACTAATGGGCACGTTCCTGTCGTGAGCATCTTCACACCCACTCCGCTGGTCGTATGCTGCTAAGCCGTGTTTGGTAAGCTCCGCCAACGCACCTACTATCCGGAACGTGTGGTGCCGATTGTGACCTTGGGAATGCGCAGTTCTCTGCACATGTACTTTTCGTAGCTGGACTCTCCCTGACGATCATGCATATCGAAGAGATTTCAGCTACTTGATAAGTGACGTGCTGTGTGAATAGGAAATTACCTATGTTTGGGTAGAAGGCGGCAGTGTTCTTGCCAATGGCAGTGGCTGCAAAGGTATCCACAGGTCACGAAAATCCGGGTGGCGGTTTGGGAGGCCACAACTATACGGGAAGCTTACTCCATGGTTCTGCGGAACACTGATACATATAACGGCCTGGTACTGCTGCTGAGGTGGAACATTCGACGGTGAAATTCTCGCAGAAAACTATCTGATGAGATATGGACAAACGAAATATGATGCACTTACCAGGCAGATACGTTGGAAATGTGGCACTTTTGACAGACCTGTACTCAACTTCCATTAGGGCGTTTGCGGCATCCGGAAGCTCGTTGACCACTCGTTCAGTACGGACCACAGCAGTCGACCAATTAGTGTGTCCTCCTGACGCCCTATTAGCTACGTAAAACAACTAGCGTAACTAACTCGATTTTTGTAATTTTTGACGGATGGGATACTTTCTCAACAATGGGCCGCATTCGATGACTAACGATTGGTTCTGTGTCCAAAGATATTTGTTAAGGTTGGTGGAATTACAAAAATCCAACAAGCAGTACCAGTGGCTATGAATAGCATTGTCGGAAACAGCGAAGACGTGCGATTCACCCATATCGACCTGAATTCTCGGAGGTTATTTCGATTCCACCAGGCATCCACAGCATCACAATCCAGCCCACGGGAATGCTGGGGGTATCGACAGTCTACCACAGTAGCAAGAAAATTACGTCTTACTAGTTTCTGTCGGCACAAGTCGTTTCACCAATCAATTGACAAATACCTGGAGGAACAGGCGAACTACATATCAGGTCAGTATGTCCTCGGAATCGTGTATTCAACTGTAATTTGTGTCACCGATGTTTTAATTTTGAACTTTTTTTGGATATGTATGAATTTATAATTTTGTCACTGTCTTCCACTTGGGGGCATGCATCGTTTTGAAATGGCACCTTCGGGCAAAACTAAATGTAAAAGCCTTGGTACAGGAATGCAAAACCTGAATTTGAACAATGCTTGTTAAATCTACCATCTTATACAGTTTAAACTTAATTTTCATTCTATCAGAGCTGGGATAAAGTATTCGTCAAACAAGAAAATTTCTGGTCATAATATCAAAACGCCTTAGAATTCACCGACAGCATCCGTGAGAAAAACGGCTTATTTATGAGGTAGAAAGAATAGGTAACTAATGAACTATTTTACTAATATGTTTGTGTATCTATTCGCATTAGTTCGCTTCCCCTTGATTTGGTCGAAGGCGACCATTCGTTGGATAGGCGAATGTTCGGCGGAAAGTATCCTGATCCATGAAAAGCCACCTCACTAATGCCATTGTATTCTCAAATTCCTAGGCGGATTTAGTGAGAATACCGTGCATTTGGGTTACTTGTCTAAGACTAATGCTTCGTCGTACTGTCAGATTAGAACGTGCTTATTTTGGCTTACGTATTATAGCTGTCCAGCTTGCCTCTCACGGTCGCTTGGTATTGGTTCCTACCACTTTATTTTCCCCAAACAAGTAGCAATGTGGCTGAGATAAACGAAGGTGCTCACTGGCTGGCAGTATCGAGGCGTGAATACTCAACCAAAACCGGTACAACAGAGTAAACCCGCACACTGAGAGTCGAAGTTGCATTCTTACAAGAGACATAGCTCCGGATGTGGCTGACAAACCAAGAACAAACTAACTGTTTCTGACGGTTTACGGTTATAGGTGGAATGAGTACACTGACTTTCTCTTATGGAAAAAACTCATTTAATTCCGGTTTCTTAAAGTTTTGGAGAAATTCCACCGCAAATAATCTTAATTTCGAGGGCATGGTCGAACCAGATAAGAAGAAAATGAAACAATATGGCGTAGAGTTCACCCAATCGCAGCAGTTTGATGGATGCTCGCATGGCTTCTAGGTTTTTCGTGTTTTTACCCAGAATATTTGGGGTCTAAAACCCGTTTTTGTGTCCACTATTGGTAGTCAATGGCCATGACGACTAACCTACCCGACAGCGGGCAATAAGCAGATTTCTGTTTGATTACTTACCGTGTCCTGACGCGGTCACTAAAGTTAATTCGCCTAATCCATCGGGTGACGCCCTATCCAGTTAATCCCTAAATTCAATTGTTTCGAGGCGTGTCCTGCTACCGCCAGCGCATTCAATTTAGCACAGTATTGTAACCGGGTGTGGTACTCAACTCACAACCTCGGCACAGTAGGGCTTGGCTACCTAAAATGTGAGTGAGGGGTGGCCACTTTATAGGAGATTTTAGTAGATTTATGTAAATTTAGATATCAAGACATATGCTGTGATTCCCCTCTGGAGAGAAGCCCCAACATAAAAGTACAATTTAGTTTGGTCTGTTTTTTCTAAATGCTGGTCTGCTTACAGACGGAACACCCTTCTTGACCGAACCCCACCCACCATACAAATGCACTTTTCGCCAAATAATGTGCACCAGTCGTATGCACATAGGAATCGGTTGCACATTCCTATGGGATTCTGAAGCATACTCAATCATTCGCTCGCTTTACTGGAATGCTTCACTGAAGTCCTCATGAGATCTTGTCACGTCAGACGGCTTAGAACTCAGTCACGCTCTGTTCATCACACTTTCAACCAGCCAGTACGGCATGGGCTACTGTGTATTCCTCCTCGTGCTACCCAGCCGTACGTTGTAATTTAAGACCATTAGAGCTAGATATCAACGAAAACGGTGTGAAGAAAAATGCAACTAGCTGCGTCACCCAACTGCTGTAGAAACGAACCGATGAGTGCCCTGGCGATATATTTCACAAATGGTACGCCTGTTTTGTTGAGCGTGCTCATGAAAACAGGCTCGAAGACCGTGCCGATAGATATTCAGTTGAAGAGCTCAGTTTAAATCATCAGTTTAAATCAGTTTAAATTCATTTTAAGTAGTGGAGCTAACGAAGATATCTAGAACTACAAACTCAGCTTGTACCATTTTTTGGGACGATCGATATCGCACTAGATTGTGCCTATCATATGCCTTACTACGATATAACATCAACGAGAAAAGCCAACAAAAGAGTTGGTAACTTGGGTTGGAGCCATCGACCAAAACACTCGACAAATGCGCCTTGGCGCGCTTCAAAGAGCGTGCTTCCGAAGTGCAAATCGCTGTGTAAGACGAGGCCGAAGGACCTCAGCAAATTAGATTATTGATAGACCGAAAAATATGTACTTGAACCCTATCAGCAGCATACTTTCATGGGCGCATCGATGATGAATGTGCATTTTCGGCAAATAGCGCTTATGTGCTTCTAAGTGTGCTTGTCAAGAGCAGTTGAATGAGGTCAACAATGAGTCGTCTGGGCGTGTTTCGGAAAAACCACTGACTTCCAAACAGTATGGCTCACTTTTAGTGGGGCAATTAAACGGGACTCAGATTTGAACTTCTATTCAATTGGTATTTCGCCACTTGAGATTTTCAGCCTGTTAACCTTTAGTGAACAGGTGGCTCTCAAAGAGTTGACAGTTTCTAGGCTTGAAGCGTCAATAATTGGCAAATAATGAGTTACAAAGCAATACTAGTCAAAATTCCAAACATTAGTGTAAAAAAACTGTGTGCCTTCGAGTGGTGCCAGGCAAAGTTTACTACTAAATGAAAGGCGATAATTAAGTGATGAATTATGTCACATCTGTCCAAACGTCTGCAATATCGACACAAGACCTTGAGGGCTAAGCAGCTGCTATTGTAATGGTTTGAATTTTAAGAGTGCGGGAAAATGAATTCATCGGCCCAGTACCAACAGACCGTGCCGAAATCAAACCATTAACCACCTGGCTTTTAGTCGCCCGGCCTAAAGCTGCCCGACACACCGTGGTGTTTGGGCTTGAGTGCTGCGATGACCCCAAGGGCTACACTGGCTGGAACGTCGTTCCACAAGGTGCAACCAAGCCAGGAAAGTCAAAAGGGAGCAGTCGGACCAAGAGCAGGGAGACTCTGTACCACGGGTAATCGTGCTGCGAGGTGGTCTGGGGGAAAATCATACACTCCTCTGCGATAGGAATACGAAGGTAGTGAGGTGTTTCCTCCAGGCGACCAGTACGTCCACATTCATGGAAGCAGCGATGCTGCCTTCCCCCCAGGAAGGACGGGTTAGAAAAGGTCAGGCCTAAAAACATCATAAACGAGAGATTCAGCTGGGTTCCAGGTGAGTCTTTCGTCAAAACCAAATTGGTTTGCAAATGAGTGTATTTCGCAAACTTCTTTCAACTTGGGTTCAAGTAGAACATAAGGTTGACGAAAACTCAGGGACTGCGCCTACGTGATGAGCCCCAATGAGGGTGAAACCGGTCGCGGGCTGCCGAAGAGTTTGCAGCAACCTTGTGAGTACTGTATTACGTCTATACGATGATGATGAGGCTTTTAGTATAGGCACGGCACATGGCTGAATTGTGCCCTTGCTTCCAGATCACAGCATATAGCAGCCGTCCACACAGACGGAAGCTTTCTCAAGTGATATTGATTAATCGATTGAAGTATGTACTGTGCGCTCAGCAAGACCTGAGGACTACTCTGGGACTAACTTGGTATTATCGACAAGTCACGTGGTAGTTTACCTCCATATTAGCGATGCAACTAGCCCTTTAATCTGTTTCGTTTTACACATATTGTGCAGGAGAAAGGAATTCATCCCATAACAGTGTTAAACTCACTGCTTTGCACAAACTGATCCAGGGGGTGTAGAGCTTTTACCAAAAAACGTGGTTATATTTTAGTTTTGCAGCATATGGTGGTACGGCTGCTGAAGTTTGCACCCCAAGGCCCTGGTCTTTTACATAGCCCGGCTTTGTGTGGCCCGTGGGAGTAAGCACACGAATGTTGAACCATTCAAACACATTTGGATCGATGCAGAACTACTGAAAAACTGATGAGAACTCGCAAAGGACCACAATAACGCTCAGGGTGCATATCGTGCAGCATTCCATTATTTAGGTGTAATCCTTGGAACGTAACAACCATACCGCCATTCTATGTGACGCAGCCATCAAACAGGAAAACATCATCTGTAGGCAGTAGGTATGGCGAAACAAGCACTTTGGGTCCATGGCAGAGGTGAGGTCAACGCTGCTGCATGAAACAGTTCCAAGAGTATCCACAGCGATTATTGAGACAAATGAGTTTGTCATGTGCAACGCAGAGGTCACGTTATCAGATATTGCGTTTGCGCCTTCTTCCATAGTGGAAACAATATCAAGGTCACCTGTTTTTCTCGATTTTCTCTGCTCGCATTCAGCTGGGAACAGTCAGAATTCCAAACATATCCTCAAAAGTAACTTTGCGCCGAATATATGTGTAGTTTCGATTTAGCATGCGCGGAAAGTTGCGAAAACTATTAGGGCCAGTCAAAAACCGAGAGGAAAAAATGAGTGCATTTCGGGGTGTACACGGTCTCCCACAAGAGATGGTTTTATCATGAAACTTCGAGGGAGCCATGTCTCCGAACAAGTTCTCCTTTCGGTAGGTATCAGGCGTCTCACAAAACCTGGCATAGGTTTATACCCTTATATTTGCTCAACAATCAAAACTCTGGGAAAAATCAAAGATCTCGTTTATAAGAATCACACATCAAGGCACTGTCATGCTGAAATATCATTTCCTCTTTACCTGAAAGCTGAAATAAATGATCGCTAGTGTCCTCCTAGGTAAACCAAACGTTATTTCTCCATCCGAGTCAGCCATGTGTGTCCGGCGGAAAGAAGGATGATCTCTGAAATTACAAAATCCCCTTTGTGACTTCGGTTATTATGACCTACGTGCACCGTGTAAATGGGAATCCAATCCATACGGGTCGCTTACAGGTTTTAGTATCACAGAACATCACTTTTTCCCTTTCGTGAATGCGTAACACATGACATTCAGCCGACACGACTGTTTCACAACCATTCTAATCAATCAAGGGGGCTTCCTGATACTTGTGTGTTTTGAACGCATAAAACCACGGAACGCTTGCTGGTGGCCCCTGACGCCCAAATGAAAATCGAGGAACCTAACGTATCTGGTTATCTACGGCCCTCCACGATTTCCTCTCGGTAGTCGGGGACACAGCTTGTGGTAAATCATGTTTTCTCTGTACCTTGCCCAGGGAAATTAGGCATCAAAATTTCCGCTTGGTCAGTTTCACTACAGCACATCCGTTGCTTATTCCGGCACCAGGTAAGTGCATATGACTTCCCTGTTCCCCAGACATGGAGAGGATGCTGGTGCTATCCTAAACTGTCATACTGCTCATATCGGGAGCTCAACTCATCACTGTGTGAAAATCGTGGTCAAGAACACAGGATCATTACCGACTGAATTTCTGAAGCATCTAGCATGTGACGGGCGGCTTAGGAACAACTACCGATTGGTATGAACAATCGATATTGGAGACAGCACGACGGCGGGTGAAAAGTCGGTGAAGTGCGAGGCATGGTGAACTGGATCAAAGATGCAAACCTACGCTGGACGGGGCAGTGGACAAGAACGAAGAGTGGGGAGATTACATTTGTAAAATGCTTGATTGGTCAGACATACATAAGTCCTGCCTTACGACAGTAAAGTCAATTACCGATGGGATCAATAAAGTGGCTTCAATGGCGTCCGGCACTCCCAGATTGCAACGCAATCTTTTAGGAGCTCTGTGCGTATCCAGTTGAAATTAACCATAGATTCAGTGTATGACTTCATATTGAAAATCCGAAAAAAAACTAGGTCGAACGGGAGTGAGGAAAATCAATAAAATTGAATGGCCTCATTAGTGCTTTACACTCGAGTCGTCGGAAAACAGACCCATTTGTTGTCAGTTTGGTGGAACAATGCTAGGAACGCCTTTAGTTTTGATCACCGTGGGTGTACTACATCACAGAGTATAACGTGAATCACCTGTCACAGTGAGGTTGATAGTTTTTTTAATTATTCAGGCTGAAATGGTCACCTGTTAGTTGAAAACGAGACAAAGCCACCAGAGTGCCGGTTGATGTTGATTGGCTTTGACCACACAAGAGAAATGGATTGACTATCATTTTGACTGGGGCAATGTTCTCCATACCTCGATAACCGTGCTGATTTGATAACGGGCCCGACTACAGAGAAAATAGGCTTGTTTTCCCAATACCTAGCGGCACAAATTAAGTGGTCATCATTCCATTGAGCGCTCGTTAGGTCAGACTCGTCAATTATCACATTGTGCGGCTAAATCAGCTCATCAAGACCCAACGTCGGTTCGCTGCTTTGCTCAACAACCTTACCTTAGTGTGCCGTATCAGTTCCAGAGACTTCCAAGAAATTAAAATACAACATCCTCCGGAAACCCTACGACCGACCAGATGTTTCCAACACGGGGACAATGTGCTGTGTTCGACTGCGTTAACCACATTCCAATCGAAAGTCTTATTACTGGGGCTAAAGGTCAAGATACCCAAAAACATTAGGACAAACTAGAAACACAAGTCCAGTTTGAGAACTTGCACGACCAAGTTAGTGACCTCATTCCAACGGACTCCGAGGAGTTATACTAGTAAAAAGCCAAATTGGTGGACATTTCGGATGGCATTTTTATCAGCTACTATTCGGCAGCACTACTGCCTGGTGTCCGAACACTGTCGAACTACTAGGGACTTACGATCGACCAACTGCCTGGTCTTCCTACAACCCGACGAAGTCATAATTGACAAGACAGCTTATCTTCCGACAATTGCTGTCCTGCTCGCTGACGAATGGACATAACCCCAGGAAACATTTTAGTGGACAAACAGACGAGTAGTTCCGAAAATGCACGTCCCGGTACAAACTTATTGGGATACAACCAACTCGAATGAACAGTTTTCCAAATATACACAAACCCGGAGCACCACTGAGACTATTTTTAAAAGCGCAAAATTATTCCTATCGTAAGTAATCTCGGCGGATCCCCTGGCTCCCATCCGAAAAAGTCAGTTCCACATTACTCTACACCAGGTACTTGATGACCTGGCAGTGAGCCGTTCGAAGATATTTTCCATTGACGTTGATTGATATGTCCACTATGTGAAACAGTTGACCATATCATTACAACTAATATCTTCTTGAGTATTCCGATTGTTTTTGCTTAAACATCTAATTTTATTGTGCACAGAAATCTCGCGTTGTGTATTTGAAGGAACTGTCTGTAGGAAAGTAAATGGTATGACCTATGTCCAACCCTAGGCGATGTCTTTCTAGCAAAGATGGAGACCCAACCGTTAGACTATTACAAGTGAACCACTGTAGATACGATGGGTTGACGGTATTTCGGTTTTTACTTCTAATCAACATTTCAATTTACTTTGTGGTACTCACCCCAATTTGTCTGCATTCCGAAAGAGTGAGACAAATGGCAAATCAACCTTCCTTGACATACTAGTCACCTGACATCCGGAAGGAAGTTTGCAGCGTGGTGTCCGCGGTAAGGCTAAGTATGCCAGTCACCCTTTCGCTCGAAGTACGAAAGCGATTATTGGCAAACTCAAATGCGCTGGTCATTGCCGTCTATCTGGATGGAGACAGGACATATCAATGGTCATAGATACTGTGAAACATGGCTCAATTGCGCGCATGTATCCAACCTGTTGCCTTCAGTACTCCTTTCTCCGATGGCGTCCAAGTTCAAATTGGCCAACACGTTTTGACAGAGCTAGATTTGCCTGTGCCACCAACCAACTACCGAACGAGTATTCGCTGGAGAGGGTCCTATTAGCCATAAGTTACTAGGAAAAGTTCACTGCCTTACACAGCATGGTACTCATAAGGTTGCTGAAAACTCTTCGATAGTCCACTACCAGTTTCGCCCTGCTTGGGACTTATAAGGTAGGTGCAAACCTTGAGTTTCCATCAGTCTTGTGTGCTACCCGATTTCACGTAACTGGCCAAATACATCCACTTGCAAATTACTTTGGTGTAAACGGAAGACTCAGATGAATCTTTCAATCATGGTATTCTTCGATCGTCTGACCATGGGCCCAGAGATCGCTATGCCAAATGCGTATCACCAGCAAGCCTCAAGCATGATGGCCGACTCAGAATTCTGTTACACCGTCCGATGGGAAAGCGAATCAAACTTAGAAACCCAACCGAATCGAGAAGTTTGTATAAGTCTCACATCTCCCAGAAAGGCATAATCATTAGGTTTAATCGAAGGGTTCCGTTGAAGGAATAACTCAAATCGAACATCCACACAAAAAAGGGAGATACTCAGCACTAAGAGCAGGATGTTTAAAACACTGAAAGGGTAGTAGGTGAGTGATTGGAGAGGGACGATTATTAAGTAAAATAAGAGCAAAACCCAATAACATACATCGTAGAAAAAGTTGAGCAAACTGCAAATTATAACCAAGACCAAGGTGATACCCAAACACGACATACAGAGAATACGAAAAATACGTAGAATAATCTGGATAAATATTGTAGCACGGGATCTGTACATGAGGCATTCACAGTTGTAGAGACAGTGTATCGATTAGTGATGCCGAATGAGGCGGTGGTAGTGAAAACTCCCGAGAGTTTGGAGTTGAAGAGCGAGTAGTAAGCAAGGGCTTTGGTGGTGAACAGTTTGAGATGGCCATCACCATTGAAGGGGGGGGGGACAGGAAAGTTCGGAGTACAGCAAAATCACGGTTAATGTCGGTGCGCAAATCACGCATACCGTCTGGAAAAAGATCCACAGCACAAGTGAAAGACAAATAATAAGCAAAGGGTGTTTGACTACTGTGTGAAGGACTAACCGATCCACCAGTCCGAATGGTGATCATGAAGTATGATAGCAGCTGGTAGGCAGTAAGAAGAAGCCGTGGCAAGTAACAGTGGGATATCATGTGGAGAGCATCTGAAAGAGAAAAACGAGATGTGATTTTGACTTCCCAAATTTCATCAGCACCCTTCACATGGTGTACATAGCGATTCCCCCTTTAGACAGAATACCCCGTAGGAAAAGTGCTTATCATGGACTCCTTATTTCCCCGACACAACTGAAATAGTTCGAATAGACCAAAACAAACCAATTTTCCAACTGACCAAATGTACAACTCCAGGACTTGCAATGGTCTTCCTTCAGAAAAAAACAGTGGACGACAAGATCCATATATCACCTGATTTTATCGAGTTGTACCAACCCGGTACCGAATGACAGCGATTTTTATTGAGAAGTGAGCTGCGCTATCGATAACATTATCGCACCAGTAAAGATTGAACGATTACAGCACCAAACACATTCCGTTTCACTGAGCCATGTTCACCCACACAAGCCATATCAGTTGAGTAAACGATAGTGAGGACCAGTTAGCGGAAAAAAGGGTGGAATAACAAACAAAGACATCCTTTTATTGCCATAGCCATGCTGCGACGATGACACATGTACTTCCGCACAAATCAGCCAGTTTAGCTTTTCACCAATGGCTATGGGTCTGAAACACCAAGAGTAAAGATGAAGTGGATCGACCCAGACAAAACTCTACCATCGGAGCAGCGATCCATGTCAGTCGGTGCGTGAAATGCTCCCGCTTAATGCGTTTTATCGAACTAACATAGGGGCAGCAAAAATATCACCACTTTTAGTAAACTCGGTTGGAAGTAGCCCATGCCTGAACTTTTACGGCGAAAGTCTGCGAGTTTCTGTTAGCATGATGTCACAATAATTGGCAACTGGATGTTCTTCATGCACAGTAACGTGCCGAACCTAGCAGCAATAACTTCATTATCATGCGGATTATACAATGTCTTAATAACTTGACGCTAGGGTTAACCGAAAACAGTAAACCTTTGCAAATAACTCACGGAGCAGAAGTTGTGGCACAATGACGATAAAATCACTGTCTACGGTAAATCCATGTTTCAGGTGTTTCGTTTTGATTTCGCTTGATTTGATAAGCTCAGTGTCTTCCCTAAACTGAACAATAAGTGAATTGAAAGCTAATGACGATAACAAAATCTCACGCCACAGGCTGCAAGCAGTACAACCGCGTTCGCCTGTCTCTTCACACAACCACAACGACGGTGACACCAGAGCCTACACTATGCGCCGGGAATGCGCATTTGTAGTCACATTTCTACGAAGATTCGAACAAGTATCAGATAATTTAACTTACTTTGCTATTTCACTGAATATCTCCGACAAGCTTGTCACGACCACAACCCATACTTTTAAGTCATGGGGCTGGTGAACAGCAAACTGTCTAAAAATGCATCGACCCATCGTCTCAACCTAGATTATACGTGACTTCGTCTTGTCATCGAGCTGAACCTTTTCAATTGAGGTAATGTCGCATAAAAGGACCTAGCAGACACGGGGTAATTCAGAACGTATCCATCTGAAGTACCCAGCGTTCAAACAGAATACTCGCTGAACCTCCGAGCAATAGCACCAGCCGAGTCCGGATAAAATGGTCAGTACCACCGCTGAATTAAGTCGATGGATCTTGAGTACCTTGTTCAAACACTCATCATATTGAACGTTGCCCGTCCAAGGTTTAATGCTTCCAGACCAGCTGCGGTGGGCACTCGGTCACTGAAGCGTCTGTAGCCATAGAATTATAATGTACTCAATCTTAAGCGGATCATTTCAGTAGCAGTTCGGACACCTGCATACGGGATGCAGCGGTATGGTTTTCACTCGTAATAATGCATGTGACAGAATTTTGAATTACATCGGTTTGGTATCTACCTTAAATTAAAAAGTTCGATCGGGCGGCATGACGAAAATGTACATGGTAATCGGTTTTTGGACGACTGGCCGAAGCACATGGTCGATATGTTCCGGTATGTTTCAAGGCTGTCTGGCTGTAGACCATCAGTGAGGTAGAAAAGTAGAATTAACAAAAGGACATATGTTCAAGTCTCGTAGGTATGTGCAGTTCATTCTGATGTGCATATTTGCAGTGAAAGCCTACATGCATTTTTCCGGGGGATGGTGTACTTCGCACAGTCCAACACTTCTTGGAATGGACTATTCGAGAGGAGATTGACTTCATTAGCAAGTCCGGCTGCCCAGATTTTTAGGAGTGACGACTGGCGCTGCAGTCGTTGATATCAAAGCACTGATTAACTTCGCCCTCTTAAAAGACAGACAGCGTTTATCATCAGTTATCCCGAAATTCGACTCAGAACTGTGCCAATTGACACTGACACCACCTGCGAGTTCATTAACGTTCATCACTGCGAATGCAGAACGCCAGGTCAAGGAGGGAAAGACCACGGTTTCAACACTCATCAATGAGGACGAGTGATGCTGATATACCTCACACAAAAAGGTGGCACCTTCTTCGGAAAGAAGATAAAGCACTCACCCGATCGCATTTGCCATCCAGTCAGTTTTTTGAAGCACAGAAGGGCCCAATTTAGTTATAAGATCAGCAAGAACACGACTCCTTGAATATATGAGGTAAAGTGCGCCCTCTAGGTCGCGTAGAGCCAGAGAAGGACAGAAAGTTCGTTCTGATACTTGTAGAACTCGTTCTAGCATATGTATGACCATTGGTGAAGGAGTGATTGGCTTAGAAGCCGGGTAATCAGCACCATCGGGGGGCGTTTTCGGACAGGAGGATTCCCGACCAGTCCAACGACTACCTGGCTGAGAAAAACTGTGCCTGACGGCCCGAGGTTGTGCACGAGAGATAGGCATCAGTGGTCCTACCGGATCCTCCGAAGGGCGGTGAAGAGTCAGGATCTGATACAAAATATTTCATGAGAAGTCATGTAAGCAAAAAGTTGACCAATTTTCTTATCAGCAGACACAATGATTTCAATGTAAGGAGTAAACTTAAGTTGGAGATAAGGACAACCTATCTGAGAGGTCACACCCCTGACATTTGATGTCCCTTGTGGTCAAAGTCAGTGGTAGAAAACTGTCGATCCGAAAATGGGACAAAGGTGAAAAAAGTGAATCCGACGAGTACCCGAATACGAACGAGGTAACTATTGATGGCTCAGTGATTAGAGCGCGAATTTACTGCCCAGAAAGTCCGTGTTTCGAACCCGACCTCTGCCCCTCGACTTCCCCCGTCTGGGCTTGGGCAACCTGACAGTATCCCAGCCCACGTGCCTCCTTCGGGTGGCATGGCAGCTAGGCACCGAAAGGGTGTTACAGCTGAACGATTATCTTTATCTTTGATAGAATACATCGTAACGCTCCTTTTTATGGAAAACTGTCTGCACAATATAATGTTGGCCGGACCACCCGGAAGTCGACCAGACAACAAGAAATGCCAAACCGTTAAACAAGGCTTGAGAGAATAAGCTGTCCCGCAGAGTTGGTCGACCTGACCACAGCTAGAACCAAGGAAAACACCCCGCGCGGTGCGACGTCAGGAAAACCGACATAATGCACCAACATGGTTCAGAAAGAACAAGAGATGAAGACCATTCGTTCAGCCCTTTCGGTGCCTAACTGCCATGGCACCAGAAGGAAGCACGAGGGCTGGGACACCGCTAGGCTGCCTAAGCCTAGACAGGGTAAGGCAAGATTCAGAGGTCGGGTTCGAACCACGGACTTTCCGGTTAGTAAATTCGACCTCTAACCACTCAGCCATCTCGTACCACACGACGAAGAATCAGTGACGACAAAAGCATTGTTACAACGGGAGTGAAACTAACACATCTGTGATTACCATATTCACTATTAGTACCCTTTTTGAAAATTGACACTATTGTCAATTCATCCCAGTTATCCTGAACGACCCCTTTCTCCCAGATAGACCCAGAAAGGCTACACAGGCACTGGCTGAGGATCCCACCGCCATCCTTGAAAAGAGCAGGTGAAAGGTCGTCAGGACCAGCAGCACGATGACGCTTGAGTAGAGAGATACACCTGGACACCTGAGATTGAAGGCGGCTCCATATTCACATTCCCCAATCCGAAATCCTGACCTTCAGCAGAAGGTCAGGATTCCGGATTGAGGGTACCAGATGACAAAATGAATCGCTGTTCGAAGTACTGTGCACACCGGTCCAAACGTTCTGCTTTGCTGCATATCAGGGAGCCATTTTAATCCTTGATAATTTCTCTGACAAGGGGCTTCCGAGGACCAGTCGAACGAATCAAATGGAACAGCCTGTGGACGTTTCCAGCATTTTTTCCGCATCTTCCATTTCTTCGGCCTTTCGGGTCCACTAAAATTCTCGGTGTACACGGACATTCAGCTTCACCTGGCGCCGGATGATGCGTCAGGTGGAGTTGTGGTGGCGGCCAGGAGGAATCTGTCGCCGAGTCTCCAGCAAAGACACGGTCCTATCGGAGATCCAATATTTCGATGAGGTTGGCTGGGTTGTACCGCAAACAGAAAGTGGTACTGCAAAGGAACAGCTTGTGGTCGGTACACATCTGAAGTAGACTATTTCCGTTGTCCATGCACGTCGTATCCAAACCAAGACGACCACCCATTCGGGCCTCAGCAGTACTCATTCTACCTACCACAACGATATTTGAGCTTTTAGCCCGTTGTAAAAGAGCACCTAGATCATCATAAAAACTGACTTTAGCAGACTGAGAGCTACAGTCAGTTGGGGCGTAAGCAGACACAATAAACTGGGCGCGATGGACCTCACTTTCTCAAGACTCTCTCACAGAAGTTGCCAAACGAACTGCGCAGAGGCAACTATCAACCGGTATCCAATCAAGTGGAGACGTGCAGCATCATAGTCGTTTGTGGATGGTCCGGTATTCACTGGGGTGTGCGAGCGAACCCTGGCAGATGGTCTCAAAATCTGTGAGTATAGCTTCTTTCATCTTTCTTTAATCGTCATCCAAATTACCACTGCAATCATCGTACCCGTCGAGTCCTCGAAGCTTCCCCGACAACTGAACTCGACGCTTTACAGATGATGAACTGAATGGCTTTGCATCAACCGGCGTGTTCGCAAGGGAAAGCGAATAAGTATGCGTGTCTACACAAATGACAAACGACTCCTGTTCCTTACAAGATAATTTCAGACCTCTGGTGTAACCCGATAGATTACTAGGATAAACGAAGAACAAAATAACAGCAATAAAATAGGTTCTTATTCCTATCTGGGTTGGGAAGTCACAATACGATAAGTGCTCACACTGGCGTGGTGGAACATGGAATGCAAAATCTTCGCTTACCTCCACCGTTCTGCTATCTGCATTGACAAGCAAACTTGATGCGCACCACTGAGTGACTCTGCCTTGCTGTGTCGAAAGGAATTTCGATGCATCCGATGAGCGTTTTGCTTGGGACTTTCTGGCCGACATATTCACACCACAAAGGACTAACGGACCAAGTTCCAACCACTGACTCAAGTGCCTACATAGTCGTTCCTTGAAACTGTCGATTGACTCTGAGGTAGCTTGCAATGCCAAACCACAGCAATATCGGTCAAGTATCGAGTTCCCAATAAGACAATGGTTTGTAATCTGAGGAGAAGCAGGAGAATCCACAGCCAGATAGGGTGTTTCAGCACTGGAATGACCCAAACTGTGTCCACTTCGGGAAAGTTCTGCCTGTCGGGAGTTTGAAGCGCCGACGGATGAAGCATTGCAGCGGGGGCTTGCTGCACAGGAAGAGCTAGAAGGCCGTGACGGACCAGCGCCAATAGCTAGCGCCGGTGAGCTATCAGACATCCCTTTAGGGAGCAAAAGTCCACTAGGATTGGGTGGAGGATCGATATGCCAGGTAGTGACATGTTGACCCGGAAAGGATTCCGAAGGTAGACAGGTGCACGGTTCATCTTGGTCGTCGACAAATTTTCTGTTGAGGAAAAGATAGGAGGAAGAGTTATCTACACAGTTATACTGTACTGACCACTTCATACCGTACATTAACGACCTGCAGAAGAAAACTAGTTACTGAACCCCAATGAGGATCCTGACATACCTTCTTCAACACCATGACGATTCGGCGTTGAAACCGCTGACCCCAAAGAATGAAATTTATGCTATCATCAGAGTTCAAACAGAGCTAGGGAAATAGGACATTCGTCAAACGAGCCACGTCATTCGACGTGCGGGCATATTTTAGATTCGAGTGGTCGGTGGAATGAAATCCAGAAGCGAAGAAGAAACTTTGTGGCGCTAATAATGAGCTCAACCCAGAATAAGAAACGCCAAAACGTCCCTGGTCAAGGATAAGAGGCATGGAGAAATATTGCGTTTTCAACATCCTGGCGTTGCCATATAACTGCAAGACTAGATCACCGTATAATTGACTGGGCGTTCAATGATCCTAAGCTGCGTGGGATTAGGGATGAGTATAAACGACGGCACTAATAATTCAGACAAGGCCCTAGTTCATTAATAGGGATGACGGTTCCCTATGTGTGGTTGCTTGCATAAGCTGTTAGCTCATCTGGAGCACACATAAATGCGCACTGAATCTCTCATAACAATACTACTACTCCTACTAATGATCGTTCAGCTGTAACACCCTTCCGGTGGCTAGCTGCTATGCCACCCGAAAGAAGTACGAGGACTGGGATACCGCCAGCTTGCCCACACGTGGAGAAGAGCAGTAGAGGTGCGGGTGATAAACTGGAACTACGAACCTTCGCGCCTTAACCAGTAAGCTAACTCACAACCAAGTAAAAATGGATTGTTGTAGACGTAACTGACTGCGCTTAGGACTGTCTAACGCCTGATCAGGGTTTCCTTGAGCACCTGTCAAAATGCCTGAAAGTAATATGCTGGGTGATTTTGTCCTTTTAGATTTGAAAAACCATACAGTACGGCAGGTGGAAAGGAACTCCGATGTTTCCACTAGAACCTGGGCTAAAAAGCCTCAATACTTGGTGTGAACAGGAGGCATGGCATTCACTGACGAACCTCTATTGAATGCACTCTGCTGATTACCCAAAAATACAACGAAAAGTGACGTAACCGTAAGCTTGGAGGATCTGCATCAGAACGCTGGAATTCAGTATGCAAATTCACATAGAGATATGCAAAATAAACACTACGGGACTACATTTAAAGCCCAGGGTTAGAAAATGCATTAAACAGGAGTATAATTCCGATACTACCAGTGTCTGACGACTACCTATTTATTGCTCGGGGGTACATTTCCAAGGTGGGTCTTTAAGGTCCCTCCTGCAAGAAGTTCCACACCAAGGTTAAAAGGCGGTTAGCATTTTTTCGGTTAGTACTTCGATTACGAAGTTGGAAGGCAAGGTATCAAACACAACTTTTGGTGTCCGAAAGAATACCATTCGTAGACTTTCAAGCGCCCACGGGTGTTGGACTATGAGGATGGAAGAAGTGCGATGAGGATGTTCGAAACAGGTCTGAAGGTGAGACCGCCATAAAGCAGCGCAATTGAGTCCAACACTGCTTTCAGACTGGAGAAGACAGTAGCTTTGAGCCTCCTACGTGCGCAGCGGTGTATTTGAGTTGTCGCGTGGTAAACAAGCATCTCAGCATCACCTCAGCATCTCGACTGCTCCTGCCTGGGCTTGGGCAACCTGACAGCATCTCAGCCCTTGTGTTTCCTTCGGGCGGCGCGGCGGCTAGGCACCGAAAGGGTGTCACAGATGAGCGATTATTATTTTTACTATCTTGAACACAAACTTGCCACTTACAAGTCATAGCTACGCGGTGAATTTGAGGGCCCGATTGGTTGCATTTGGGTGGGCGCCAAGTAACGCAATGCTCACGGATGAAATGAATGTTTACATTTGCGATGAATATAATCATCAATCAATAAACAGCTGATGATCAGCCGACAGTTGTAGGAGGCGGTCACTGTTGTCCGTTCTGGCATCTACACCAAACCTTCTGCCGAGACGACACCCATGCTTGTTGATTCTTCTCACCTGAGCGTTCAGACAGCCAACTACAATGGTGATATTCATGCACTTCCCATCCACAAGTCCCAAAAGTGCACCGTAAACAGCTTTTCTTGGCAGAACCACCGTTCCAGTTTGTTGGGTCGTATGCAGAGACTATGAAGAGACTTCGGGTTTTGGGTCGTTGGTTGCGGGTTCTGACATACCCAGTCTGTCTGACTGAACACAGTCGGCTGTTTACAGGGATCCAGTCAAACGGAGCTTCATCAACTCTTGAACTTAAAGCAATGCCCGCACCATTGAAACAGCTGGACTTCTGCATCACCTGACATTCAGAGAGTACACAGAGTGTTGCTCTCGATAGTGTCAAATGTGTCACCGTAGTAAGACCTGGTATCCGTGTTCTAGAGACGCAGAGAGCTGTGAATACACGCTGAATATATACGGTGCAGTTTTACAGCTACAAACCGTGTACAGAAGTACAGCTGCCACATATTCGTTCACCTAGGATAGGGAGAAATAAGATAATCATAACCATTTGCTGGAGACAGTTCACGGACGTCAAATGGCTGCTTATCCGAGACGGCATGGCGTGAGAGAGCTCGCAGCGAAGCGTCAACAACCATTCGTTGCTGTTGTCCCGGGGTCTGCATCCGGGGAAACGTCAGTTACCAAATTGATTCAGTTGACTGGTAAGGGCTTTCATGCCGAATTCACACGGCTACAAACATATATCATAGTGGCAGGAGCAGTAATTAGGATTGTAAATTCCATATTAAAGAGGCTAATCGCTGCTCGTATGCTGTGTAGGCAGATATTACTCCTCTTTTACCCAAACCGAAGGGGGTTTCGTTGACGCCCACCACTTTAAGCGTTTGATTTGAAAAACTGCCCCACAAGGCAGTGAAGGGATACCGGGTTTTGTTCCGGGATACTGCCGAGAGCCAGTGACCCAGTAGCCTGGCCGACTTGTCTCGGAGGGGTTCGCCTAGCTCGGCAATGCAGAGAGTAAAAGCATAACTATCCGATTCCTACTGCTGCTTCGCGCAGCACCAGAGTCCTGGGTTTGCAAAGTATTTCGGCTGTACTCAGTAGTGCACCGTTGACTAACCGGAGTGTACGATTCTCGTGGGAGGAGGGCAGCGCGGTCTGTCGCAAAGGACGGTAACCATGTACTACGATTACACGTAGTGCAAAGGTTTGTTGCTCTGTCCGATTGCCCCCTTTGACTGTCCTGGCAGGGTCTCAGTTTGAAAAACGAAATTCTAGCTGGCGTAGGGAGTTGGTACCACTGCAAAACTCAAGCTTGATGACCACTCTGGGTTGGTTTCAACGCTCCCTTACCTGTAACGAATTTCGTCCACGAATAGGTTATTTGCTAAAAGAAACGAACATCATCATCGACAGTACATCAGTGTTCAACACTGATGCTTGGCTGCCGTACATAGTTTATTTCAAAGCCTTATTGTGAGGAGAAGAATAGTGGACAGAGAAGGGAATTGGTGCTAGCCTGCCACAATCATTCCGAGATGCCTACACCTCCAAAAACGTATTCTTGAAATTTGGATAGAAACTGACAAGAACCCTACTGATGTAGATTAGCAGTGTCTCCAACAAGAAACAGAGGTGATCATGCGGATCCCATCCTAGAGGGGGAGTCGCACCGACAGCACCCACTTTTTGTAATCGATTTCATACCCCTGTGTTAGGTCAACGGTTGACCATCTCTATGCTTACACCTCTCTGAATTGGGCATAGAAAAGAGCGTTCTGTTCGGGAAACGATGTTTCGGGATGCGCAATACATCGTCTAACCAACAGCTTCTAGTGCTACACACATCCTCTGGTTAAATTCCATGCCGCACACACGTTTTCTCATTGTTTCACCGCGGCAGCAAAGCATCGGTGTTGAACACTGATGTAATGCTGTTGGTGATGATGATTTACCGCAGATTCGCCGGCAACAGTCCACCAGAGCTATGGTTCTGAGATAACGGTTGTCGAAGGTCTGAAGATATCTCAGTTCGGCTGCTGCAGAGGACAGGACTCACAGCCATACAACAAAACAGCCCGATACACAAGTTTCATGAGATTCAGCTATATGCCGATATGTTGATGTCGGTGTTCCAAATAGAAAACGCGACCCGAGCTTTAGAAATTAGTGCACTGACCTTATCAGTCGCACTGAAATTGGAACTAATACAACTTCTAAGATACGTAAAACGCTACACAAATCTGAGTGCATGTGCTCGGATTTTCAGTGGTGTGTTCAGTGACTTAATGCGCAGAAGCATGATCTTAAACTT
The DNA here is from genome assembly GCA_004794785.1 of Opisthorchis felineus. Classification (NCBI taxonomy): domain Eukaryota; kingdom Metazoa; phylum Platyhelminthes; class Trematoda; order Opisthorchiida; family Opisthorchiidae; genus Opisthorchis; species Opisthorchis felineus. The sequence continues at coordinate 428,882 of SJOL01002045.1, read as the reverse complement.
TATGTGTGCAAATTGCACGCCAAAGGACGTCAGTTCATTCCTTTCCTTCTTCAGGGCGAGGACAATGGTGCCTGCATACAACGTTTTCGTCAGCAGCTATCTGAACATAAGGGAATTGAAGACCTTCCAGAGTTCGTCTAATTATCTCGTCCATCACGAGGTTGAACAGGAATGAAGAGAGTGGGTACCAGTGAACTTATTATGTTCGCAAAATTCCAGTTTATTAATTACTGGACAAGCGTGTCAAGGAGAGCAGACCGGTCAACTAAGTTAAATGCGCCACGGAAATCAAAATAGTACTAAAATTGTGAATCGTTTATACGCATAGCGTTGTTCTAGCACCCGACAGAGTGTGAAGAATTGGTCAACGGAACACTTCTCAAACCAGAATCAAGCTTACTACTCTCGAGTTAATGCTTTACCTTCCACCATAAGGCGATGAAGGATAAGTGACGCCAACAGTCTCATTACGACTGGAATGAAGCTGACCCCCCGGTGAGTACCGCACTCACTGCGAGTCCATATTTGAAAATGAGCATCATCACTCATTCTCTACAGTTCTCTAGGGCAGTCTCCTTTTCCCAGATACAGGCAAATAGATCACACAAGCACTGACTGAGGACTTTATTCTGAACAATGCGGGTCATCCGGACCAGGAGGAGCTTGGTGGCGCTTGAGAGAACTTATTCAGTCATAAACCTCCGAGGCTGTACAGGGTTAGAGGTTCATCGTTCAGGGTTCTACTGCAGTTCCAGTAGCCAACTGAGTGGAACCAGGTGGCCACGAGAATTGTTGTTCAAAGTGCGTAGCCCAATGGTCGAGGAGTCCTAAATTATTGAAGATGGCTGTGCCACATTGATCCTTGGTGGCTTTGCTCACCGGCGGTTTCCTGCGACCGGTTGTACGGATCAACTGAAAAAACCTTCCGACATTCCCGAATTTCTAGGCCTCTTCTATTGAGCTAGCCTTCTGCGTCCACCAGGTATCACGGTAAGCACGCACACTTGGTGTCTGGTAATCCGTCGGGCTGAATTATGTTCGAAACAAGCCGCAACATTTCTTCGAGATTCAAGCAACGTCACCGTTTTATCTCGAACTGTTCTGTTCTCGAGCCCGAACTAACCAAGTGTTCAAAATGCGAACGTCCGAAAGGTCCGTGGTTCGAACCCAACCCCGGCATCTCGACAGCTCCTGTCTGCGCTTGGGCAACCTGGTAGTATCTCCGCCATCGGGCTTCATTCGGCTGGCACGGCAGCCAGGACAATTGTTGTCTGATACCCGGTGCTTGTGTGGACCTAGCAGTGCCGTGCCATAGACAAAACTCCTGGCACTGCGCAAATCTGTGGCGGTCTCGTTCGAGAAATAATTGACATCCGACGGTGGGGCAATTGGTAGAGTCCAGAAGACGATTCTGATAAATTTGTCTAACTTTGGGATCTGCCAGTATCTCAGTTTCTAAGCGATTTGTTCGCACCTTACGCGGCTCTCAAAAACAAAGAGAGAAGCGACTCGCGACGAGCACGTGGATGGAACCCACATATATGTTCCAAAACGGTCGACATCCAGTCACTGATCCCCGCCATCGGTGCCTGATCGTGATTAGATCAATTTAGGTCCGCGGCTGGGGCACCGTTGTAGGACACCATGTGGCCAGACGACTTCGGTTGTTTCGAAGTTAGAACTGCATAAAAAGTCTACGATCAGCACATAGCTGAGGTAGTCGTTCGCCAATGTCCGTACGTCACGAGATTTTCGAGATGTGGTGGGTGAAAAACAGGACTAGTCAAGTTAAGGTTATCAATTAAGGAACAATGACGTATGAAACGTTTGCTTACGAACTTTAGCATTTTAGTTTACTAAATACTCACTTCCCATGTTGGACAAAATCGCTCAACGAACCAGTTAACTGGAAATAATCGATTCCAACACTGGACCGCGGAAGTTTTAGGAGAAGACGTGTTTATATCGGGTCCCAGAAACCAGCAAGCGCGCCACTATCAGTAAAAGCACTACTGTACTCGATCAAACTTCAGAGGTGTGTGCGCTATTCCGACGTTTGTAAAATCTCAGTCGGCTACATGCAAAGGAAATTGTAACTACTTCAAACTGACGTCCTGTGAGTCCAGAGTAGTTTTTCGCAGTGTTCAGAAGTTAACCGCTAGATATGGAAACATGGTGAACAAACTCACTCGATCAGCAACGGAATCTCAGTAAAACGGGAGAGGCCAACCGATGGGTGGGTGGAACCCGGGTCGTGAAGAGTCACAACTTCTGTCGTTATTGTTCTAAAGGGGATTAAAAGAAAATATGCAAGAGGTAAAGTCGTGCAAATGATAAGCAACAAAATGTATGAGATTGGTTATACGCAAGTGACAATTTCGGGAGAAACGTGTCACGGGATCGCGCCTTGCGCAGTGGCCTTCTGGTTTACGCAAAATCTGTCAACATGGAAGGCGCAACCGTGATAGAACTATCAGCTCTACGCCAGGGATCAACACGTGCCCATTATATTTCGAAGAAGCCAGTACTACTTTAAACAACGACACGTAAGAACATCCCAGACTGAGTGAATCCCCCGATCAAAAGCTGCCACCTTGACGTGGTGCTCAGACTTGCGTTGTAATGATCCCAAATATCTTTCCCTTGCCTTAAGGCCAGAGGAGAAGGACTCGCTCACAGGTATCATCCTGCGCAGGCTTACTGGCCCTTGTGAGGAGAAAATTCATGAAAACCAAAAAGGGTTCCGTCCAGGTCGTCGATCACATCTTGACCATAAGATAATTTCTCGAAAATCGCCACACGTGTCGAATACCAACAATTTTTGTCTTCTTAGACAAAAGCGGCGTCTGACTCGATAAATCGCACCGCCTTGTACCGGACATTTTCATCACACTTGTCCAACCCTTAGATTCTGATACCCGTGGGCGCATGACAGTCTACAGAGAGTAATCACTAAGGATGCTGTCCGTCAGAGCCGACCTTTGTCACCTTTCTCTTCAATTTTGTAAACGGATTAATTGTCGAAGATACGTTGGCCATGCCTTCTACCTCTGGAGCGTAGACTCTTTCCGAGGAAGACAAAAATGGTTTGGAGTACGCGGACGATATTGGGCTACTTGGTTCAGATTCCATCCAGATAAAAAATACGTCAAATAACCTAAAGATTGTCATGCGTTGCAGTGTGCGCCTTCAAGGCGCGAATTTCTGTTGCAAGAATGGGCGAGTTCACCACCAAAACTGTTTATGGCATCAGAACCACTAAAAATGGTGGAAAGATGTAGCTACCTGAATAGCTGCATCACGTCGGTTGGCAGCATTGCTGACGAAGTGAATACTACAATTATAAAAGCCCGTTCCACTTTCCTTCAAATTAAGCACTTCTGGAGGCAATGTGACATCAGTAAGTCGGTTAGGCAGTGTCCACAATGCGGCAGGGCGCCCAGTGTTGCATCCCGGCATCACGTTCAGCCTTAGATATCCCGCGCCACTTATCCGGTATCGGATCATGAAACAGGCGTTGGAGAAAGTTTCTGACACTTGTTTGATTCCGCGCTCCATCCGGTTCTCAATGGCTAAGCGGTATGTGCGGGTTTCAGTAAACCTGAAAAGCGCTATGAAAAGCAGAGACGGACATGTGCGTGATTCGAGTCCACGCACGCAGTCCAGAAGGAGCAGGCAATGCTACATCATCGGCAATGCCCTCATGAACGGTAACCGATGATAATTTGGTCGATTTGGGTTCGGAGCATGGCAAAAGAACACTTTGCGATTAGCACACGTCTGCAACCGACACTCTCCGCTGTCCGAGTCTCGTGTTTAACCAAGACAACCACCCAGGTGAGCTTCAGCAGTGCTAAATCAACCTACCTGAGCGTTCATGTCACTAGCGAACACAACATCTGGGATTTTGCCGTTGTAAAAGAACACCTAGAGCGTCAGAGGAACTACATCGGCAGATTGGGAGATGCAGTCGGTCGGAGAAGAGGAGATACAACAAACTGGGAGAGACTGACCTATATTTTTGCAAGGTTATCCAACAGACGTTGACAAACGAGACGCACAGAGGCGACTATCAGGAGGCATGCAATCAAGAGGAGACGCCTAAGCTCGATGGCTCAACACAACCATCCCATCATATCCAGCGGCCTCCGCGTCACCAAAGGTGCGCAGCCAGAACCAGAAAGAGAGTAGGAGGAAAGCAATTTTAATCAGATTGAAATAGAAGATGAAGTCACATGGCTCAAAGGGCTCTGCGTATACACAATGTTAAAGTATGGAGGGGCATGAACTAACTATTTGGGGACAGCTCCGACAGATACCGCGCCACTTAATCATCAGTTCTGTCCGTGTACTTATCTAGGTTTAGCATCGCATCAGATTTCCTCAGCACCTCAGGTCACCGTCCTTACACCTGATGAGGTATGCAAGCTATTATACAAGGCTAAACCCAACAAGAAACGTGGTCCAGGTTCCCTACAACTGAAACTGCGGAGATGTACAGGAGAGTCCTCTTCTCCCATTTCAGAGCTGTTTACATCCTGTCTTATAACAGTATTCCTGGTTTCTGGAGGTCGGTTCACGCAATGCTGCCGCCGAAGGATGCAGAAAAATACTGCTTAACTGTTTGTGCCTGCTCGCTTGAAACTTTTTTAACCAGCGTTTCCTTGATTGAGGAAAGTCAACCTGAAAGACCCGCTGAACTGTGTCAGCCCAATGCTCCGGTCCTAAATGTTGTCTATGGTGTGGGCGGAACACGGGTTCAAATGTTGTTTTTGAACCACTTTAACGCAGACCGATCTCACTCCATTTTTCAACTGTAACGCCGACCAAAATATAGATACGCGATCCATGATCATGAAACCGCACTGGATTTACAGCATATAGTGACAAGAAGCCATTGGCCGTAAGATGTTCTTTCGGCTGCCATTGTGTAGATATACCCCTTTTCTTAAGCACCAAGAACCTGCAGAAATGCCATAACAAAGGTGTTGCAAATGTGCGGACGACGTCACATTGGGTTGTCCAGATTCATTGTCTGCGCTCCAAAGTAACTTTACAGAACTGCTAAACCGGTCTCCTTCTTTCTGCCCCCCTTCAACTGAAGGTCTCCAAATATCTTAAACTTTAATTTAGCCCACGAATCCTTGTTAATGATCTCCCTATCTTTTCTGCTAATGGCACCACCCTTACATGCAACCTAGCTTACGCTATATACGTTGAATTTGTATTCTGCCGGATAAGCTAACTTTTACTCACGCACACCCACACATCTTTCTGTTCATCGGATAATAACCATAAGTCTTGACACCGATCGCATATTGCTTCATTGGCTGTATGGTTCCCCTGGAACCAGAGAAAAAAAAACAGTGCTCCGATGGTGCAGTCCCCTAAGTGCAGTGATTAGATTCATCGCTTGCAGGCGATGGGATCCCGTGAAGGTCCTAGCTGACAATACCGATCTGCCTAGAGCCCTTGTGAACCCTTCCAGTAGTTCCACGTGCAAATTTTCATCTGCATGTGCATCGACTTTCAGGAACAGTACATTCCCACCCATTGTCTGTATTTTCGTAAACCAGGAACCCATTGTTGCTGCCCTCGAGGATCATCCCTTTTATTCGAAGTGAGCTGCGACTTTTCTACGGTCACATATTTCTTTGAAATGTGTTTTTCATTAGCCGTTAACTGTTGTATTTTCTGTACAGTTCCTGTGAATGGTTTGTCACTGACAAATCGGACTGATCGAGTGTTCAGTGACAGGGAATCTCGTAAACGGGGCAAATGAAACAACTCACCTTGCGCCAAGACCTGTGGTTCCTCCCATGGAAGTATGTTGCTGCAATCCACTTGCAGCGGCCGCTGCCTCCTGGCTAACCATACGCTGTGCCGCCAGTTGAGCGATCAGACATTGATCTCGTGTCAGCCTGTTCGGCATGCATAGGGCCATACCGGAAGTGTGTGTTGGGGAGGAACCAGTGCTCGCAGAATAAACAGAAACGGTCAGATCCTCCTGTGAGCTGATACCGGAGTCATGTGAATCACCACTGATCGCGGCGGCAGACCCGGATTTCCGTCGAGTTTTAGTTCCGAAACGGGGCTGCGGAAAACCCAAAAAAGTGAACGTTTCTGATAGCAAAATGAAGGAAAAGTAAGGTTAATCAAGGGGGCATATGGACGCGTAAATGCCGATTGGAACTGTAAACATTACTCGTATCCCATGAGCATGAAATTCCATGGTACAGTCATCGTGACACTCAAAGAACAGGTTTGTTATTTAAACTCTTCCCTACTCGGATGGGACCGTACTGCTACAATGAACGGCAACCATCTGAAGGAGCCTCTCCCATGCGCCTATCAAACATTCAAGCGTCAGTCCCCTGGTGTAGCCGTACACCAGTAACGCAGTTCCATCATTTGACCACATCACCAAGATGAAAAAGGTGGGCAACTGCAAATTTGATCTCAGAATAGGAGTTCCCAATCATTGTAGAGAGGTCCTGTGACTCATGTGCACCCACGAGATCATCATCACCATCGACAAACAGATCATCAGCAAATAATTATACCCAACTGTCGCACGACTATAAGGGAGGATGCACTAGTTAACAGTGGAAAAAAGGAAGGGCAGAGAATCAGTACAAACAGTCTTGTGACCCTATGGGGAACGATCAAGAACAAGGCGTCCACATCTTCCAACAGCAACAGGACACGCTCATCTAGGCATCACGTTGAAGGAAGATATCAGTGGGATTCACCCAACGTCCTTTGCGAACCTCACTTACCGTGAGCCCACCATACGACAGAGAAACTCTAGCTAGGCACGACTAATAGGTGACAGTACACTCGCCGCTGGGATCGGTTACATGCAATTTTCCGTAACATTTCTAACCATATGTAAAGAGAATCATGTGGAACCCAAACAGATCAAATAACGTGGTTTCACAATAGCTACCTTCATTTCGCCTGTCCTCCTCGGGCCCATCGGCAATAGTTCGTAATAGAAGTGTTTCGTTGATAGGTAGTGGCTGGGTATACGTAGTATATGTCTCTACCACCACTGATAAACTCTACCCACTGCTCTAACGATTCTGACCCATCACCAAGTATTCGTTTACACATCACTTCGTCGGGAACACGTTGCAGCCAGCCAACGCCTGCTATGTTACGAAGGCATCGATGGTCAAAGCTTGGAGATGTTTGAAGTTCCGGATCTCAGCAGCCAGGTTTTACAACCGTAGAGTTCTGTTCTTGCAACTGCCTTGTACTCATGTTCCCTCAGTTTCGGTGAAATTAGTTTCTGACCCCATAAACAACGCAAGTTCGCAAATGCACGTGCCTTGATAATTCATGCACTGACTTCCGTCACAATACAGCGATGGCTTACGCAGCTACCCAGGTAAGCCAGTCAAACTCACGTTCCCCTTCCACCCTGACGTTTCTGAGGGATAAAGGGATAGTGAAGATCGTGAAGCAACACTTTGCATTCTGAAGGTGCGAACGGTATACAGAAACAAAAAAATCATCCCGAACATTCCATTTAGAGTATGCTGCACAGACTAATAGTCGTCAAATAACAGCGTCAACCGCATAGCCCACACCTGTCAATCTTACCTTACATGTAATTCCAATACCGGGGTCCTAGAACCTTTGAAATGTATATTTCATGGTGACATCAGTGACAAAAGTGAGCGAAGGGGGAGAGAACAGCAGCCCTATCTAACCCAGTACCGGTAGGAAAACATTCGGATAGCTCAATGAGAAACCTTACTCTTGTAGAAATAGAGAGCACGGAGAATAATTACAGACTGCAGGGGCATTACTTCCGGGCCGGAGTTAGCCATCACAGTTGTATGGATGTGTGGTTGACACAGTTATTTCCTGCGCCTTTTGGAACAGAAGTATAACTTATTGGTCCCAGCTGCCTGGAACGGCTTCATGTTTTCGAATAAGTTCAAACGATCCAATTTAGGCAGAACACAAGGGTAGATCACCATCTTCTAGCAGTACTCATCTTAACCGGCTGTCTGATGGGGCTTCAAGTCAATCAATCGACCAATTTATCAGCCACAAACCGTGTACCATAGGCACATTGGTTCCAACTGCTACAGTTTCGATCACCGGAAAACGGGACAGTGTGGGACATACAGCCAAGCCTTGGAGGCGATGGAATGTCCAGGTAGTTCGGGAATCGGGTAGCGACGCATTGATGGCGATAGCTTTGATGCACGAGCGCCACTGACTGCTTGACTGGGCCATTTCTGTCAGTATCATTAATCATAGGTGAGATGAGTCTCGGGGTCCCCAACCAGGGAGGATGCAGTTGCCGAACCCAAAAAGTTTACCGACCAGTATTTTCATACTTCGTTACAAGTCATACACTGTCCATCTGTCGGTCGCTTCCATTCAGAACAGGGCTGGGCGAAAAGAGCTCTGCAAGGCAGACGGACGTCTGGCATGCGGAGTACATGTCCTAACCAGCGTAAGCTATCAAGCGTGAGTAAGTCATCTATTGCGGTAGAGTTCCTTTTTCCAAGGATCATCTAGCGTACCTTAGCATTACTAATCCGATGTTCCAACCAGACCCGACCAATGCTTCGGAGACACCGATGGTCAAACACTGATATCCTCCGTATATCCTCTGCGCGTAGAGGCCACGTCTCTGATCCATAAAACAGTGTGGATCGCACTGCCGCGTTGTAAACTCTGCCGTTGACAAACTCACGTCACGCCGGCACCATAGGTGCCGGTGGGCGAAGAGCTGCAAGGGCAAATGTTACTTCCCGGATGCCCAGGCCGTAGAAGGGGGTTTAGTTGAGGTACCCTACCTTGAGTCCTTGACTCAAAAGTCTGACACACAAAGCAGTGGGAGGATGCAGGGTTTTGTTCGGGGACCCTGCCCTAGCCTCTGAATCAAGAGTCTGGACCGCGAGACAGTGGTTGTTAGAGTTTGCTTGGGGGACCCTTCCCGGAGCCAATGACTCAATAGTCTGACCCACTTGGTTGCAGGGGACCGGCCTGGCCCGAGGGCGCAGGGAGTAAGGCATTATTGTCTCACTCCTAGTGCAGCTGCGCACAGCAGGTGCCTTTTGAGCAGCACCAGATTCTTTGGTTCTAAAAGTATTTCGACCGTATTGAATAACGCGCCGGCGGTTACGGTCAACCGTTGGGCAATTGGAGTGTGTGGTTTTTAGGGCCGACCTTCACTAACCCGTCCTCCCTCGGGGGAAGGCAGCATCGATGCTTCCATAAATATGGGCATGCTGGTCGCCTGGGGGGAACGCCTTACTGCCTTCACACTCCTATCGCACAGGACAGTACGACTTTACCTCCAGATCGCCTCGTAATACGATTACTCGCAGTACGGGGACTCGTTGTTCTTTGTCGGGCTGCTCCCTGTTGGCCTTCCTGGCATGACTGAACCTTTAGGAACTGAGTTCCAGCCAGGATAGCCCTTGGGATCATTGCAGCACAGAATCCCGACCACCACGACAGGGTGACAGTTTTAGGTCGGGATGATGCTTCAAGGCAATAAGGCATATCGGTACTTCATGAACTGGGAGAGGACTTCAACCCGAAGAGCGTGGTTCTAATTGGGTGGGTCGAATTACAAAGAGAAACAGAAGCTAATGGCAAACCAAACTGTCATGGGAATATCCTAACTAGCAACACAGATGCCGTCTTTTTGCATAATATTAGACATACGATACTATCTTTGACTATTACACTAACGGCCGATGTCCTGGATCTTGTTTTGGGGGTTAGCTGGGACAACTTCCGTTTATTCGACGGTACATATTATCCTTATCTACGTTCACGCCTCGTTTGAGTTGACGTCCAACAGACAGTCCGGGAGAGTTATGCTGTAGAGATACAACGTATAGTAGCAAGAAGCGACAGTGGCCGTTCTGAGCATGGTTAATGTATGTGCGCTCTGAAACGCTACATACCGAGTTACCAGCATCACGTATAGCGGTTGTCATCTCTTCCCAGTTAACACTGTGTTCCGTGCTTCTAAAAAATCACACTGCGGACTTGGACATGTCCGCTTACTTCGTGGCTCAGGAAGCTTTTCGACTGCTAAACAGGAAGTTTCCTTCTAAAGTTTAGCCGGGAAATTCAGTGAAAAACTAAGTCGGACAAATGCATGTTTTGGATCAACATATTTAATTAAGAACAGCCAGCAAGATATCAAGTCGCCGACAGCTAACGACTATATGATCGATCCGGCACGCTTGCTCAATAACAGAGGGAAGACAGGTTGCACACCGGCGTCCACTGCGTCTAAAGCCAAACCTGGGAGAGATGTTTACACTCATCGATACACCTTGTGTTTAGACTAAACAGACCTGTAAGCCGCGTCTCGGATGAACTGAGGTACCCTACTTGTACACTGAAAAAAACCAGCAAGCAGAACCAGAAAAGAATGTGGGTGATGCATGGGCACTCTCTAAAACAGCCCAGTGTGTTACTGAGGTACACAACCCGATGGAACGATTAAATAAATCTTTTTAGGGATAGTCGCTTCCCCGCAAGATGGAAAAACTATCCCGGATGGTGCCATAAGATATATGATAAGATAAGTTTCCAGAAACACTACTGATGGATAGACAATAGCTGTTGGTCAACCTCCGAGTCTGATGTGTAAATGTTGCTTCACTATTTGAGGAAAACAGGAAACAATATTCCGAAAGGAGGACACCAATTTCAAACACTCCAGTTAGTCATTTCCAAGAATTCCTGGCGACCGCTCGAATAAACGAAGACCAAGTGTCTAAGCTGACGTGGAGACAGAAAAGTATGCCAAACTCCCTACGGGCAACTATAAACGATACTGAAATAACGTTACAATAGACAGGAGCATCCGCCATTCTCCAGTGTTGATTGAACGCAGTAGATGGTGTATGGTCGGTAGCTGGACCAAAAGTCGCTGGAGGCCGTTATAATCCGTTATTTCACAATGAACATCGTAGCTGTTGAGACCTTTCGCACCTCAGTCGTAATGATGCACGTGTCTCCATTTAACCTCTTTGAGTTTAGAATTGGGGATTGGCTACAAAAACAGAGGCGTTTGATGGAAACAAGAGGTTTACGAAAGTTGGTAGTTCGAGTGTATTTATTAGTTGTTGATCCTGAAAATTGTGCTGAGGTATTTTAGCAACCGATTAAACATCTTCAACGCGATTGGTGGTGTCGTCTGGACTGATGGTGAATACAGCTGGATGCAGCAATACAGCTGACAACCGCAGCCAGTGAACAGACAACAATGATTGCACTTGGGTTGTCGATATTTCGACAAAATGCCAACTCCTACTTCCGTTTGGACAGACATATTACCAATAAGCTCTAGAAAAATATATAAAGTGCCTACCTGTCTTCGCTGTTGCTCCAGCTCAAAAAGATCCGCTCTTCCCAGGTCTGGCAAGAATTCGTTTGCGGACATTATACAGGTGAATCGTAGAAAATAGGTGACGAAATAAAGCAAAGCCAACAGGTATTTCCTTGACTGTCCACTAAGGACGGTGCAGTTGAATATACTTCCACCCAGATATTCCAAATTGATGTCGGTACACCCAACTTGGGTCAGCATTTGGCCCAGGATACGATTTGGCAGAGAAGCGTGGCCAGAAGAATGCAATGGGGGAAAAGGTGCCTGAGCCAATAAGTCAAAGGAAAAGGGACAACAAGAATCCTCAAAAACGGGGGCAAAAGTAAGCGCAATCGATCACGACTTATCGCAACTCGAACTGTAAGCAAAGTCCTGGACATGAAAAAAGATCTCGGTACTTAAAAATCTTGACCAGATTGACGTATTTCACCTAGTTTTGTGTCAATGTTAGCCGATTTGTACAAGCACGACCACATTGGCGTCAGAGTCTACATCGAGTCTCTGCCCACGCGGACCAAGCTGTTCCCGTATGTCACGCTGTTCAGTCCTTACACATTTATTAATTGACAGGTCTTATTGCGCGCTTATGTTAGACATAGCGATCAGTTCAGTTTACCAGTCATAAACCATGTACCAAGGGTACATTGGTTCCAGCTGTTACAGTTACCGTTAACGGAAACTTAGAGCGTGAGATCTAGCCAAGCACTGGAGGCAACGGTATGATCAGTTAGTTCAAGAAACTGAGCAGCTGCGCATTGAATGCGATAGCTTTGACGCACGAACTCCATTGACTGCGTGCCACTAACCAATGATGAGTTGAATCATGGGGTCCCCATCCATAGAGCAGCAGTATGTATTCTACCCTTCACAGACAAAATAACATCATGGCTGCGCCATAGGTGTTGAAGATCGGCGAAAACTGCCTTGGTCTTCTGGATTCGAGAAGTAATCTCGTCCGCAGCCAGTCCACCAGAACTTATACAACTGCCCAGGTAAACAAATTTATCACGTCGATTGGCTGGTCTGAAAGTGTGAGGTTGGGGTTTGATTCCACCCAGCCTTATAGCAGCACTTTACATTTCGTAAGTGCGAAGCGCACGCCAAAATGTGCGGCATCTTTAAAGGATCTTAAACAAGGAAAGCAATAACGTTCGCATACTCAATGTCTGTCAGCAAACGTCCCGACAGCATCTCGATTCCCGAGATTCCAGAAGCAAGCGTGGAAGTTTCAAGCAACCCGCCAACAACAAAGTTGAAGAGGAATGATGAGAAAGAGAGTAGCCTTGTCTTAGATCACTATAACTACTGTACTGCATGTACGCTGTTTTTATAGCTGATGATGATGATCTTAAATCATTGGATGTGGTGAACTCCGGTGAAAGCTTGCCGTAACGAGTACGCGCCCAGAGAAACTCGGTTACTGTGCCCTCATGGGGAATATAAATCTAAACGGGACACTGTTCGCCAAGCAATATTCGGCAGGTTACCTAATTCCAGATGAGACAGTGCGGTGGGTCAGAAGGGTACACGTGAGGGCATGGCAACGGCCTCGTACTCCTCCTTACTTGCGTGCAAGTTAAACGAAGTTCAAGCAGGCTCAGAGCGCTACGTTATTGATAGATTTGACCGAAGAATGCTAGATGTGAAGCGAGGTACCAGGTAATAAAATTGGACAAAATCGCGTACCGAATCTGGTGGACACGATGATATCAAACTGGCGACCCAGCCAGGATGAAGCATGAGAACTCCAGTGATCAACTGGCCGAGGAAGCTGAAGTCAAAAGAAAAACCGGGCAAAGGATTAGTCAACTGAGAGCCATTTTCCTGTTGATCAGTGTGAAAGAGAGGGGGACTGTAATGGGATTTCTGAACCCTGTAAAAATGATCCTACACATGTAGAACACCACCACACCTCAATCGACGAATACGATGCGTATGAGGTATGAGTGATGGTGCTGATTAAGAGCCAGAGTAGTTAGCAGTCTCGCCTGTGAGCGTTATGCTGCTTTCAGAAATGAGTAGCCAGGCAGAAGCTTAACTTACTCGGTTGCTACGAGCAGCCCTGTGTCAAATAAACATCAAAAACTAACGACCTTTCTAGATTGTGCGCGACAGAACATACGATTCGCGAGCACTTCACCCTACAGCTTCAAGGAGTAGGGCCATAATCATGAGCTACACACTACATGCTACCTAAAATTGCTTCAATTTTTGTTTCAAGGGGAGCCACCTCACTATTATTGCAAAACGTAGTCCATAATACAATCAAATTTACACGAAAATTCCGACGTAGAAGTGGCGTCTGGATACGACCAGCCGAAAAGTGACTAACGATCGATTCCTTACCCTGAAATAGCCATGCGTAGTTATCTAGCCGGACGATTACTCAAGGCTCCAAATAGAATCTACTGATTATCTTTCATAAAGTGATATGTTTAGAAAATCGTTCAGCTGTAACATCCTTTCGGTTCCCAGCTGCCACGCCACCCGAAGGAAGCACGAGGGCTGGGATACTGCAGGTTGCCCAAACCTAGACAGAGGAAGTTGAGATGCAGAGGTCGGGTTCGAACCACAGACCTTCCAGTTAGTAAATCCGCGCTCTAACCACTGAGCCAGACCACTGTGCAAACCACTCAAGAACGAGTGAAAGTGATCAGATAAACTAACAACAATAGCACCGACAGTTTCAAGGAGAGCGACATTGTGTCAGCAACTATTTAAACGATGCAGATTGGAAGACCCAAAAAGTTTACTCCACTGGATTAACAATGAGTGACCCACGAGGATCGATGACTTCAGGCAAGACCTTCTTACTAAGCATTAATGGCCAGGGACAGTCAGAACAAATCAACAGCTGATTCAAACCATGTTCCGCAGTAAAATGAAATTTACCACCTGAGCAGATCGGTCAGCGAAGATGGGGTCAGGAGGAAGAGCCTGAAACTGTCAACCAAATGGTCTTCGTGCTTTTAACTGATGCGTTCAAGTTAGGACTCATGTTGCTGAGCTTTCAGGACATCACCGGACATTTGTCAAAAACATTAGGTCAAATCTAAGCTCCTGGCTTGGTGGCTACCAGGTTTTCCGCGAGGGTAGATGACCTTTGCGCCGAAAATTCACCAGTGGTAGCGTGATTGTCTGAATAGGTCAACAGCTGGTTCAAACCAACTTCCATGAACGGGATTGGTCCACCCTATATAATACCAATGCTTACAGATGTTTTTGAGGCGACATTCAGACGTTGTTATATGTTAGAATAATAAGAAATAACCATTCAGCGGAAACAGGTGCTGCGGGGGGTCACTGTAATGTGAAATGTACGTAAGGACAAGTATGAGATTTACGGGGGTGACAAAATTAAGTACTTGCATTACCACAGGACGGTACTTGCCGCGCGACCAGTCGGCACCATGGAGCCTCAAACAACATCAGGTTATTCGAACACAAACAAAAGCAGTCGAGGTGCCACGACTAGACTGTCCGTGGGCAGAACGGTGTCAATACACCGGTAATAAACACTGGTGCTTATCTGTCAGACTGGAGCAGAACCCCACACAAAATCGTTCAGCTGTCTTTCGGTGCCTAACTGCCACGCCACCAGAAGGAGCACGAGGCTGGGATACTACCAGGTTGCGTAAGCCTAGACAGGGGAAGTCGAGAGGCAGAGGTCGGTTCGAACCACGGACCTTCCGGTCAGTAAATTCGCGCTCTAACCACTGAGCCATCTCGCCACCACACAGTCCTGTCCAGTGCTTATACCTGAGAATCGACAGCGCATGCAACTGACAGTAGTCGACTGGGAGAAAAAGCTACGGTCTGAGACCAAGTCTCATAGAAAAAAATAAAAGACAAGACTTACTAACGATGTTCGTCACCTCCGCGACTAACGAGGGGGTTGAAGCATCCACGGACAAACAAACCGACAAGTGTATCGTGAGTGGTACGCTCCGTTATGCAGCAAGCAATTGGAAACGTTGATGAATCAAGAGTCATATTCAACCAGGAAGTGACATGCATGCTTCGAACCTCATCCGCTGAAAAGCATGATCCTTCGGAAGCTATTGTCAAAGCGTTGTTGATTGAAGACCAGACAGGAAAATGTAGACGTGGGACGCAAAAGTCAAGAAAGGAACTGAGGAACATTGCATACGCAGAGGAAATGATATCACAGCACTCAGTTTCCGTAAGGAAGCCACCTGGTCCCCAGCTGCTTTTTGTAACCTTTGAGATCGCGGTGAAGGCTTCCGAGACCAAAGTTTCAATCAAGACGCTCAAAGACGCACAGTGTTCGAAAAGTGCACGATAAAAACGTCTGGGAGATGCTTCCATACATTTCTGACCTGCAGTCATCGGACAACCATAAGGAGATTGCTTTTCGTCTGTGACAGAGTGAGGCACGCCGCGACGACCAGATGTTGCGGTTGTACCCGCTCCGGGCTTGTTGGCCAACACTCCAGATGAATGGTTGATTACTTGTTCGATATTAATCAATAAGCAGGCTGCTACACTATTGTGTAACGACGGTTCTGACCTAGCAGGCTGAAAACGTCAGATTGCTACTATGTCGTAGCTTACCATATGAGGTACTGAAGATGAACATTGTCTCTTGCTTCCCAAGTAACTTCTGCCAGAAGTCTGCGCAGAGCGCCTAAAACAACAATCTCATCGATGAAATAGAAAATTACCAGTCGTCAAGATCATTCAAGAAACGGGTGATCAGCAGCTGTCCAGAGGAACTAAATAAGCAAGCAGATTTAGTTAAATCGTTCAACTCACCTGAAGTCGTGGACTTTGATAGAATAAAGCAAGTCCCTGCTTGTAGTTAGCGAGTACGATCCAAACAAATAATCGGTGAGGCTGATTTGTTGAGATCCAGCAAAAAACACAGGAAGAGCTCGTGGAGTGTCCTGGATTCAAACGATAAAAACCAACAGAATGGTGAGGTACCACGGCAAAAAGGTAGACCAGTAGGGCAAAAACATTTCCTTACCGACAGGGAGACATATGTGTTCGCTGATTAAGGACGCCGCTTTTGACCTGCTTGAATCCCGATGGCCTTGATATCGACTTACACGGTGTAGCAGCTACCGACGTTTACTAATGGTTGGGATGCCGGAAAGTAATGCCTACCGTTTTATACAGTAGCGTGAGGTACCACGATAAAACAATGAGCAAAAGATCGACGTTGTGCCTCACCATGACCATTAATACTTCAACCTGAAACCCTATCACAATTCAGAGCGGGGAGATTATAAACAGGATCTCCAACGCAGACAACCCAAGAATAGGAATCAAAGATTTGGGAAGTATGGCTCCAATGAGAAAGTTGCAGCGATCGTCTGAGAAAGACTGGGGACAGAGCGGGAAAACATCAGTCCAGGAATACAAAGGTAAACCGACCAGTGTTATTATTACATCTGTTGTACTAACTCTTACCGACTATTGCTTAACTTCCCTGTTGTTTTCACATTAGTTCGACTTCCCAGCCTTCCAAACTTCAGTGCTGTCAGACTAGGGACCGGGTACAAGGTAGCAGGCACTCACGATAACACTGTGTATACGCTCAAAATACAACTACATGAATCACTTCTGATCAGAATCTGGAGTGGGTGTGTAACATTGGTCCGGCGTCACCACCATTGACTGACAGTGGTTACCACGTGGTATGCAGCAGATACAAATCATTCCAACAAACAACTGTAACACGAGCGAATCACCACAGTTCTAATATAAGTTATCCAAAGCACTTGTTCCATGAGGCGGGTGGGGAGTTCTTCTCCACCACCGTGTATCGTAAAACACCGAAATCCATAAAGTCCGCAATGTAGAGGACGTCAAAAATACAACTAGCCGAGTAAGATATGGTAATGCAATGAACCGTACCAGTGAGTGAGTGAAACTGGAGGCTATCTGAAAGCAGATTCAAATAAATACACATATTCACTTAAAACCAGTACAAAATGGGTAACTTTTACGCTATGAAGGAAAGGCCACAGTAATTTCTGGATAGATTTCGTAGTTTAAAGTACACTCCCTTATTATGTCCGGCCACTAATGTATCGAACAATCAGTCATGACGCCTCGCGATCGGAATGGGACCCAGAACTACCACACTTTGCAGCCGATATCGCAACCAAATGGAAGTGTAATTCTGGGTTGCCACATCGCGCGCAAACTAGTGGTTTTCAACAGGCGAACAGTGATGCAATGGGATCAAGAAGCTGCACAGGCTTAAACTCTTGAATCGCTTAATGTTGATCTACATAGAGAATCCTTGGAACAGATCGAGAGCTTGGGAAACAGTCAGTGGACTTATTGCTGGACGTTTTGCTCTTAACAAAAATGCTCCATCAGCTCAAGTGACTAGGTTACACGGCTGAAAAAGTCTTAAGGTAGAAGGAGGACCAATTAGTAAAACCTCTTCCTATTAGCAGGCTAAATCAGTGGATGAATTCACGTCCTCTGTGACTTCATTGGAGCACTGAGTCATGGAAAGCAACTGTTTGGGGTCATGCATTTGCCCGTCGTTGAAATACTCGCCGGGTAAGCGTTAGGGTTGAACATTTGGAGGTCGGCGGGCGAAATTACCGTCCGAAGATCGCGGCTGGGTCAACATGCGCGGTGACGGACATCAATCAAACGCTGAGTGGTTAATGAGATCCTTTGTCCGAAGAATGAATCATCCGCTTGGGAGGTTATTCGGGCAGAAGCGATGGACGTATATAGCGGCTTAACGATCAGGGATTTACGAATAGGATTGCTCCAAGCATTTCTTTATAAGATGACGGGATGATCTGACCCATTGGTTTTCCTTTTGCCTTAAAACTTGACCATCTCTGCTACCAAGTCGTTTTGCCTGACAAAGCACTTAATAAAGGCGAAGCGCTGTCTAGCACAGAAGGCGCACCCAAAATGTCCACACCCGCGAATAGTCGCGCCGCAGCTGCAGACTAGGCCGGTGTCGGAATCACAACTATGTAGCGGTAGAGCCAGTAATAATTCATTTGTCACCCAATAACCGCCGACCGCGCCGTATGCTAGAATGGGGCATTTGGTTTTCAAAACACGTACAAACGGTGTGGTAGCGATATGGACTCTAATCAAGCACAGCCCTGATGATGAATCTTACCAGCAACTTCAGGAGGGGTTAGGGCATTAAGTACAGGCATTTTGGAATTGACCGATGAAGGCATGGGTTCTCAGACTCACTTTAAACTGAGTCGAGCCGAGCCGACCGATATTCTGTAGGCACTCAGCGTAACGGCGGTTGAGGACTGCTACGGCTGTGTCATTAGTAGTTTGTTTCCGTTTAGCATGAATTTCCGTGGTGTAAGCAAGCGTGTCATTTGGCGGCCATTACCGATGAATCTGACACAGATGCCGACTGATCACATGACAATCAGCTTTCACTGGCGAGGTCGTGTTCAGGGCTTTTGGCCATACTGATGTTTATAAATAGACTCTGAACAAACTGTCGTATGTTCAAAGGCTGTGGTATACTTGACGACGGATGCAAAAGCCATGTCGAGTAGATAGATGCACGCCTGGAGACCCACAGCTGACACGTGTATCCGAGCAAACTTCGCTTCACCGCAGAAACCATGGAGGGGTCGGCGTGCTACTAGCAGCCACTATGTCCCACCAAATAACTTCGTTCCGTGGGGTGCAGATCCCAGAAGACGGATTTTGCTGGGGAAGACCACGCTAACCATACATTTACACCACACCAGAGAATGTCTGTAGTATAGATATGGAAGAGCGGACGCCGACGAGGACTGCGCCCCTGACATGCTCAACTTGTTTCAATCACGGTTGTTGTAGTCATTCGGACACCGCCATGAACAGAACAGCTACATTAGAAATTCGCTCGTGCAGGTGTGTCATACATGCCAGTGGTACGAGGACCGGCTACAAACTCTACAACGCAGCGGGGAACAGGAAAATACGGAACCACAGCGAGTCCGTCAGTATTAAGCAACGGATAAAATAACTGGATGAATTTTCCCCATTGGTCGTTAAAAGAACAGAGAGGATTTACAGAACGAACCAGGTAGCTCCAGCCTAATTCTTTGTTTATGCGTCAAAACGAAAGAACTAAGGAGAGCCCTGAGGGAAAGAAGCAAATTTGCCCGCACATGTTCTGTGGATTTCAACAGAGCTTTCGAGACCAACAGAGACTTATTTCATCATTCACACACCTGCGGCCGAGATGGCTCAGTGGTTAAAGTGTGAATCTACTGACCGGAAGGTCCGTGGTTCGTTAGAATGCGGTCCATTCCCGGCACTATATCTACTTTTCCTCAGAAAACTTTACTGACCTAATAACAAAAATAATAATAATAATAATGCCCAGCTGCCATCCCACCCGATTTTCGAAGGCTGAGATACTGACAAGTTGCCCAAGCCTAGGTAAGAGAAGTCGAGATGCAGATGTTGGGTTCAAACCACGAACTTTCCGGTCAGTAAATTCGCGCTTTGGCTACTGAGCCATCTCGAGCTCTTATTTCTCTTAAAAGGCCAACTAGGCCCCTCACGATTCGTCGTATACCTTAGATTCTGAACTACAAAATCGTTTCCCCGAGAGCATTAGCGCACTTTTGCACACAGGATGTTGTGCCTGTCCACGGGCTCAACTTAAGTTTGCCCCTGCCCATAAGTGAATTCCCAGAGATGATGAATCGTTCTGGCCTAACTCAAATACTCTAATAAAATAATAAAATAAATAATCGTTCAGCTGTAGCACCCTTCCGGTGCCTGGCTGCCATGCGACCCGAAGGAAGCACGAGGGCTGGTGTACTGCCAGGTTGCGCAAGGCTAGACAGGGGAAGTCGGGTTCAAACCACGGACCTTCCGGTCAGTAAACTCGCGCATAACCACTGAGCCATTTCGCCTTGGTCATGATGGGACACTCTACTCTACTCACAAGCATACGAAGTATTTCTAGAGCCACAACACCCTGCACAAGTTTTGCAAGTATTTACGTTCCTCGATGGACCCGAAAGTTTTATTTGCCTGGCCAGTGGTGACGAATGAAGACCTTTTGCCTAGCATTACCTGAGTAAAATCTGCGATCCAAGTAAACTCGCACGTCATTTTGGTTTTTCTAAAGCTAATTTGCCGGCGCAAACGGAATGCTACCTGTCCACAGCCCCCAAGATAGACTTCAGCCCACAAATCGTCGATGCATTCTTGTGGGGGAAGAGCCGAACTTCCTGAATAGTGCTGATTATGAGCTTTACGGATACAGCCCATCTCTCGTCGCGGAAGAGAACTCCGGTGAACACTGCGAGCAGGCGCTGCTTTATTCGTTGCCAGTGTACGTCAAGCGTTGACGCATAATAATACATATAATCGTTCTTTCTGTGTCTAGCTGCCATGCCAACTGAAGGAGGGACGGGGGCTTTGGTACGTCCAGGTTGCCCAAGCCTAGATAGAAGCAGTTGAGATGCTGAGGTTGGGTTCGGACCACGGGCCTTCCGGCCCATAAGCTGGCGCCTTCACCACTGAGTTAACTCGAACCCAAACGTTGAAGCAGAGATTGTTTGGCTCCCGTTTTCCGCTTGTAAACGAAATTCTTCCACGTTTCATCCGACCGAGGTTTATAGCCTTGGTATTTATCGGGCACATTTGTCCTGTCGCCTGAATCTGAACCACCCCTCTCGAAGGATACTGGTATACTTGATACTCTCATTATGAAATTCATGAACATCGGCTTATCTCCACCTGGTGTTTTCTCAGACTAAGGCTTTACACTTGGTCAGCTTAAGTAGTGTTACTCCTAACAAACCACCAGAAACATGCCCGCTGGAAGATTGGTGTCTGGTACCACATCCCACCACAAGATGCTTGTCCTCTGATGGCAACGACAGGATTGCGATATGTAGCGGCAGTAGGCACTTCTTCCATAGCTTACGTGTGGTACCCATTACTCGAGCATTCGAACTGAAGGAAATTCGCGTGATGACTTGACGCCAGGCAACGCGAAACAACTCGTCCAAGACTAAACGACGAAACCGTTTCGGAGACTGAACGTAGGCTTTCCTTGGCATTGCGTCGGGCACCGCCTGTGGACAGGAGGTTCCGCATTACCATTCAAGGGATACTATATTAGACTAATCAGTCGCCACACCCCCATACCTAAGTCATGAAGCCGAGATGGAGAATAAAATCTGATATACCGAAAGGCGGCCACCCAAAAGGAGACAATTCCCCGGAATATAGCAATGTGTTCGAAAAAATACATGTGTTGAACTACAAACCCACCTTATAGGAGAGTGAGTCAAAGAAGATTTTGCGCCCTTCATATCCGACGACTATAAACCGCACAGCCTTGCGTTTGAAGCTCCGTGCAATCCGACTATAAATTAGGGAGACCACATAAGTTGCATACCTGTAGTTTGAAACATCTGGCCTTTCGAAATGCTTCAGGAAATCGTCAAATTCCTTGCCATCACCAAGTTTCCGTATTCCAAACGCCTTTTTGAAGAATGCGAACGACATTACGCCATTTTTTGCACTTCGCGCGCAGTTTTATTTTTGATGAACTCAATCGCTGCATGCATGTGAATTCAGTTCAATCCCGCTCAAAATAAATACGTGCAGGCCGATCAGTTGAATTGAGTTTAGCCTAATTGAGTGTGGGCACGATGCCGAAAGGATTCTGTGTAGCTTACACTTTCAGTGCCAGTACCTGAAACCAAAGGAAAAATTCGTCCCTCATCACTGGTCGCGGGAGTGTTAAAAATAACGCGATTCCTGATATCTGATGAGACATAATTAAAATGAGATGGGTCGGAATATCCTAAGTCGCCGGCCTACCTGGACTTGAGCAGGTGATGTGAACATGGCACACGACTAATCAGTTTCCGCTGCACCTGTGTAATGGGGTGTACAAAGTCTGTAAAGTTCAGCTCTTTCTCACCAACCAACAGCAAGAAATTGGAAGATATAATAACGATAGGTTTTTTTTCCAAACTTGTAAGGATCATGCATGATCGGGTTCCCCCTCACCTTCTTTGGCATTGCCAATGCGTGATAAAAAGAAGCACGCACCTCTCCCACGGAATCAACAACAATCCGGATGAAATTCCACTGGACTTAGCTAACTACGCGAACACAGGTTCCTTTTAAATTGGTGCCGATACCATGCTGCAACTCGGTCACTGATCAAAGAAACATACGAAGAACTAGTGTAACAATTTTAGAAATTACATGAGCACTCAATTCTTCATGTTTATGCTTCTTATTAGTTACTTTTCCATTGTACCATTTTCTGCTTGGTGGGTCCACGCTCAATGTGACCCGTTATTTTTCAGGTCGCAGTAAAAATCTCCGACAACCAAATTAGCTATGTAAGACTTCAACGCAAGTCAAGCTCCCGCTTACCTACGGCGATATCGTCTATACGCAAGTGCAGAGGATGGAGATCAGTAGGTAGTCAGTTGAGCGATATGTTGTGAGGCATTGGCTTTGGAGTCTAGGGAATTCCTAAAAGTCTGTCACCGATCGAAGGCGCTGGATGAAGCTAGGAATATATAGATTATTCTTGTGGGTCGGTTAGCTATACAACTAAAAGATTTGAAAGTGACCATACATGCCCACCAGAGGCAGAGAGGGAGATGGTGACCCCGTAGGAATCTGAGTGCCAACCCAATGGAGAGGGCGATGGATATGATGGACCAATGGGCAACTTTGTTGGGGCCGTGGGGGATCATATGTGAAACGGAGAATCCGATAGATATCTGCATGTCCAGTTTCTCGTGGGTTTCGTCCACGCAAGCCGAGGTTATTCATCGTTCGGGCGAAATTCTGAGGGTGTTTCAAAAAGACCTTCAATTGTCACTGATCAAGATAGACTTCTAACGAGCCCAAGGTGATCGGCTGTCGCTGGCTGCCCGAAACATGGCTTGGATGCTACACCATGTTTCATCTGCAAGCTGTAACACCATAAATATGGGCACAAGCAGAGGTCCCTGAGTCACACAACAGTGTGGGGGATGGAGCCAAGTACATTGTAGCAATTGAGTTCAGCACGTATACCAGTTTAACCGAACGGACTAGAAATTCAGAATTCAACACGGCGTAACCAGTAGCACGTATGTATTCAAATTGGTATGCGTAAGGCACTTGGAATATTAAAACAGGAGAATAATGAATAAAGCAATGAATATAGCATCAGTCATGTTCATCACATACATGTTCATAAAGAACTCAGCCAAGGGCTCCAACATGTTGGAGGGTCACCGACGCCATGTTTGGGTATCCTGTGGGTAAGGAAAAGAAGGCTTGGAAGGAATGATGGGTTTCCACCCCAGAACCAAGGTGGAGTATGTGGATGTGAACGCCATCCATGATAAGCGGTTACTTGTGGAATTATCGTTGAAGAAATCTGAGTTTCGCTTAAAACGAAATGCATCGATAGGCTAGTGGTGGGAAGTGGATACATTTCATCATAATGCATCGGTGACTTTGGATGAGCAAGCGACAATCCTAAGCTCTTTCAGAACCACGCAAAGTAAGCCGGGGCAATTCCCGATTTCTGCGCGCCTGTGGCAGGTTGGTGCCTAGCCCCTAGCATTCGACGCGGTATTGGCAGCCATTTTGATTCGGGCAGATCCTAAAGCCTAATAAACATCGTGGCGCGGTTTGTGCAGGAACCTGCCAGAACCGTTTTGTCGGGGGCCTCTTAAGGATCCCAAATTTAAAATAAACGTTTTGGAGCGGTTCGCTTACGAGCGCATAATATGGAACGGGAGTGAAGGTAATTCGTTTAGCGGCCCATAAAGCGGAAGAGCAGAGGCGTTGGGAGTGAGAAATCGTATATAAGATAGAAGCGGAGATACGCTTGATGGGGGACCGATGTGGGAAAAATAGATGGTGAGGCCCTGGAGCTGGTGGGTAAAGTAAGAAGCCGGGGCTGTTAGAGAGAAGGGTAGCTCGGAACGTACTCTGAAGACAGGATAGCCCAATGCTCAATGGTGGGTTTAAGATCAGACCTTTAGGTCCGCAGATTAGCCAGCAATTTTCAGAATGAACATCAGTACCAAGTACAAACAAATTTATCGAATTTCCCTTTTAGCTTTTACGCTTTTTCCCGTCAGCGTTTTGTTTTTCATTTTTCCCTCATATATCTCGATTCTTTTTATGTTTTTGTTTTTCATTTTTCTGAAGCTCGCTTATTAAGTAAACGTCAAAAGTAACTGGTGTAGAAACAAGGCAACTTCTGGGATAGTTGCAGGAGGTCGATAAAGGGAGCGCAAACGATGTGGGCTGTCGAAAAACGGAAATTTGGCATCAGCTAGCCCAGCATATGTGTTTCGCAAAAAATGTCGCACTAGGCAGGCATAGTCCTCTTCAATTAACCACCTTAGCTGGCTGGCTTCTAGGACGAATAGAAAAGCGAGGAAAGGAAGGTGTTCGGATGACCGGACGAACTGAGTTATTACCACGCCGGCTCAAGCAATGTTGCTAGCCACTGTTGCCGTAACTGTTATGGCTTTTATGCGATAGAGTATATGTAGAAGATAGCCTATCAAAAATGTGCTCCAGTTCCCCACCATATGTGACAACCAATTCTCACAATTATTCCCCTGATCCAAGGAACTGAAACACTCTTGTTCTAATGAACACTTTTATAACTTCTACGGATTTTGGTCTGACATTGTGTTTTTTGTGGTTCTTCGCCGTCGATATCTGTACCCTTTTGACGATATCGATTTTGTGGCAAAGTGAACTGCGATTCACCCTCATGCTGGTGGTTGTACCGCCCTATGCTGTAACTCCTACGGTACCTGCAAAGGAGAATCTGTTGATGTTTGTTGAATACGTATATTATTATCTTTGCGATAGTACCGTGGTTCCAGAAACCGGATTTCCAGGTCCTTATTCCTGAATTGGCACGCGTCACTCAAGCCCAAAAAGCAGATAGCCGTAACAGTATACAGCCACCTGCGTGAAAGTAGGAGGCGTTGAGGTTTCAGCTAAATGTGCTGCTGTGAAGTGAACAAAGGGCCAAGTAAAAATAACAATGTTTATTCCCAACTGGTGGGTGGCATGCCATCAGGCATGACCATAATGTTACGGTCAGAATAAAAAAATGACTGGCGGGGTTTGTGGGTACAGGGGATTGCTCGGACAGGGGACAGTGTCATAAACATTGGGCATTAATAATAGTAATAATAGTTACTTGTAGGGAGCATGCTGATTGAGGCATGATCAGGTCGTTACAACCTGAACGTGGCAGGTACCAACATAACGGGCATGCCTATTACGTTAAAAGTCACCACAGTTGTGGGGACCGAAAAAAAACGAGGACAATGGGCATGAGGTACGACTAGTTAAAAGATGGGGCCTGCTGACCTGAACTAAAACTGAAATCCGTTGCGGGCCATGAGTGACCTTGGGCGGTCGAGTAAATGGCTAGGGTTACCAAATGCAAAAATGGAGATGGTGGCAGAGAAATTTGATCTGGAGATAAATGGCAAGTTTTGTCCCAAAAATATGGTTTAAATTGAAACTGAGTAGACCCACTGGTGTCACTGTTGCGGGGAGGTCACGTGTAAAGGGTAGTTTTGATGGGGAGATGGTGCAAATTCATAGGGCCAATCGAACACCGTAAATGAATTTGAACTTTTGGAAGAGGCGAACCGAAGTTGCGGCAGGAATCTAGGTTGTTTAAGTCCGCACGATATGTTAAGTGGTTTAGAATGAGGCGGTTGAGCCCAGGTGAAAAATTTGTTTGTGGTTGCGGTTACAGGCTCGAGAGGGCAATAGCCTGCGTTCGAGATTCTGAAGAAAGTATTTGCGGGAGTGCCATCAGACTGGGCATGGCAGTGCCATGGCGTCATTGCACTGACACACTGCGGTTTCTGGACAGCCCCGTAACGGTCGTCAAGTTTTCCTCAATCGGACAAGGTATACGCATTTCCTTGGTAGCTGGATCTGGGTTAGACGAGGGGTTTGACACTGGCAGAGTCAGGCCAATGTACAGTCATCGGTAATTTGGATTCAGTTGGAGGGCCACGTGAGTGTAGACCGCGGGCAAGCCAGATTGAATGAATAACGGTTGTACGGGGCGTTTGCGCAACTACGGCCGAAGTTTGAAGCTTGGGAAGAGGGGGAATGAGGAAGGAACAGGATGAGAGCAGTAGCGTCTGGTGAGTGCCAAGAGGCATCAAATAAAACGGTGTTCAATAGAAAAAATATAAAAGCGAATGACAGCAAACTAAATGAACCCAGGAAGAGGTGGATGTTGTTGACCGACCTAGAGGCCAAGTACTAGCTGAGTCAGAGTAGGTGCCTAATTTTGGGGAGGTAAGGACTTAGCCGCCGAGGAGGGAGGCTAGCCGTTGGACTAGTTGGAACAGGCGATTACATGGTGAGAATGCATGGCGGTAGTTTTTAGCTCAGCCAAAAATCCAACCAAAGTGTCTCCATTGTGCAAAGGGGGAGGTAATGTAAACAGGGACAGTTGACAAATAGTAAGCGGTTGGGAAATAGCTTCCGAGATGATGGATATGAACCGTAGTTTAATTGGAATCTACTACCTCATCTCAACAGGAAGGTAAGAGTATGGGTGGCCAGTCACCGAGTCACTGCTGTCAGCTCCAAGAAACGAATGATGCATGGCAAAGCAGCCATAAGGCTCTAGCTGTGACTACTGGTAATCAGGAACTAATGAGAAATTTACGTTTTGTGTGTATATGATGGGCCTCTAATGGGAATTTGTGGCTTGGTACTAGGTGATTTTGGAGCCTAAATTAAGTGAAAAAACATGCAGAGGGTTTAATCCGTTTTATCAAGGTTTTCAGCCTGGGCCTGCTTCTTGGTTTGCAGCCTTTCGCAGTACCGGTCCAGGTAAAACCACCGTTTATTGAAGGAGGGGTTAAGGGCCTGCACATCTACGTCAACAAGCGGTCTGACCATACACATGTAGAGTTTAAAAGGTTTCACTGCAAAGCACTGCAAATCTACGCATCCGAAGTCGTCGAATAGCTGGAATCTGGGAGAGCATTGAGCAAATTGTGAAAATTTTCAGTCAAAGCTGCGCTCGGAGTACGCAGAAAGCGACCCGATGGACAGAGCCTTCAAGGTGGAAAACAAGGTACCGCAGATTTTAGAAACAACTGCTAGTTCAAGATTGCGGTTCAAGTGGATAACTGGCCTCCCAAAAATGAAGCCAATGGCTTCGGTAAAATTATGACAACCATATACTTTCACGTGCTGCGTATGCCAATTTTGTGAGGAGGATTAGTCCGCTTTTATGCGCCAGCCGCCTAAGGTTACGTCGCAGGAACCCCACTTTTTTGACGGACGGCTTGGTAATTGCTTCAGCCTCTATCGGTGTCACTAGATTCCAAGCAGCGTGAGTATCACAGTCTTTTTTATCAAAGGTGATTTTGGGGTCACAGCGCATCGAGGCGATGAGTGTCAAAGTTAGTGCAGCGTAACTGGATAATCATGCCCCTGAAGGGAGTGAACCCTAAGATTTTTATTAACCGATCATCTATAGAACGCATCGAGCATCGACCGTAAGGCATACGTAATTCTTCGCAGCGCAGCACCCCTCAGATTTGAATTTCATGTGCTTAGCTTCACAACAGGAATTTGGTTAGTATGGGGCAGGCACTGTGAAAACGGCAAACACATTTAGCCATAAGGTCCAGGTTTGTGCTACTCCGTTTTTATCAGGTGTGAGCATGCATTGTCCACATTTACCGATAATCGTCTGTCAAAGGTAGATTCGACCGACGCGGTACGTTCGAAATCGGTTTCGTTTTTTCCTCGTGCGAATTTGTGAAAGAATTCTTTCACTGTTCAATCTGCTACAGAGTTCACTCTAACACAACATTTACGTGATAAAATCTGTCATTTCGCACTCAGTTCCTATTTTACACTTATTCGCAATGTTGACCCAAATTACTACAAGCTGCTCTTCGCAGCCATCGATGGACCACAACAGATGTGGACGAAATGGGTGTCCGTCGAATGTAAGACGTGGTATGCAATGCCACTCCTGCAAGGCTTGGTGACACTTTAAATGCACGGGTTTACAGG
>SJOL01002045.1:358415-377401 GCA_004794785.1 Opisthorchis felineus | reverse complement strand
AAAGTGTAAACGGTGGAAAATGAGGAACCAGAACATCAGATCTGGTGAAAGAGCAGAGTTGGCGTCACCCAGCCAGTCAAACTGAACTAAAACCTAAAACCGCCACTGTGGCCTCGTGGCCTTAGACTGTTGGGCTTACGGCCAGGGTCACAAAAATGTGTTAGTGGGGATGATGAGGTGGAGGGATTAGCAATGCGGATAAATGGTAGCAGGAATCTCAGAATCAGTGAAACTGCTGAGACTCACTGGTGTCGTTGTTGTAGTGGAGTCGGGTATAAAAGTTCCTTGGACGAGTGAGTTGCTGACAGCACATAGACCGGAACGCGAACTGTACAGAAAATTATTGACCTTGTGGGGAGCACAGACTGAAAGTCCACCGGAATGGTTAAATCCGAACACAAGGTTCAGCAGATTGTAATGAACGCCTCCTAAAGGCGGCTGGGACAAGGTGAAGATCTCGTACGTATTTGCATATAATGGAACGAGTGGGCGAGAGTTCACAGTCGATAATAGGAAGGGACTATTTGAGGGTGTGATAAACTGGGTATGGCAGTGCCGTGCCATCACTGACCTGGCATACTTCTGTTTTTGGACAGACCCGTAACGGATGTCATATTTAAGGTAATTGGGCTGGTATGTGCAATTCTCTGAGCAGCGGGTCCTCACTGAAATGCGGTAGAGAACCCTGACTAGCTGTTGAACCATCGTAGAAGGAACCTACCTAATGCAGGACAGTTGTGATTAAGATCGATCGTGCTGAATAATCGGAAGAGTAAAACGAACAATGTGAAACAAGAGAGCACGCACAAGTACGCCTTAGGCTCAGCAGGAAAAGGTGGCACCAAGTTTGAATACGCCTCAGGCTGCAAATTATGCGAGCCGATCATCAGAAGTACAAACAGTCTGGGAGTAATCCAGTATTTTCTGATACCTGCATGTGAATTGCCACAATCTCTGTGGCAGATCTTCCATATTGTAAAGCATGACTTCACTGAGCTCGATTACGTCAGAAAGCGCAATGACTTTGCCGGAAGATAAGGCTAAACAGTGCCCTTCATAATGAAAACTGTTGCTTGCCTTGGCTACTAATGGTAATCGCCAGGCCCGTGCCCAGTCGTGCCCTTGACTGATGCCTCGACACTGCGTTTTGTCATCCGTTAACCAGATCCACTCGACGATGAATCTGATATGTCCGCTTTAGTCCCGTTCAGGTGTTTGGTAACTTGTTTGGACGTCGTACTGCTATAAAGGCACACTCACCATATGCTCAATTAGTCCAACTTTGGATAACGAAGGAGTCTTGTGTAAGCTGATGTTCAGATGTCGATATTCAGCGATCACACGTATCCTTGCACTCGGGGAAATTAGAGCTGAAAAGAGGTTTATACAAGACAGTCATCAGACTCAGTCGTATGGACTTCATCCGTAGGATCCCAGGACCTCGTACGTCTTCAAGCCTGTGCCTATGAATGTGGCCGTAGCGATGAGAGTGACTGGGCGGGGGTCGGTTATCAAACCTACCCCTTTAGAGCATCAGATCACAACTTAACCCTACTTCTGCTTCCAGGTACTAAAAACGTGCAGCTTGGTGGAAACAACTCTGTCTTCCTCGTCATAACTGGTAACCAGCCCATACTCGACCCAAGTAGCAGTATCACAAAATAGGGGCTCCGTTTTTGGACACCGATCATCAACTCCCATGCTTGCGCTTGTAAACCAACCCTTTTGTGATCTTCACCGTCCTGTTATAGCTAAAAAACTTTCACAGTCACGTCTTAACAAACCAAATAACTAGGCAGCTGGGACGGCCACTCCTGACACGATCTAACTATCTCTGATGATGGTGACGATCTTACTGTGCACTGTGATGTTTATTCGTCCCGTTGCCCCGGGGGCCAATCTCCTCCAGCCCACATCCAAGTGCCACAGTCCCATCCTAATTTCCCGAGCGTTCGATGAACACTGATTACACAATCCGTCCCCTCAAAGCACTTCGACTACCCGTCCACATTTATCCCACCCAGTTAGCCTTTTTCGCCGCTGCCCATCCCTAGACATCCATTATTGCTTTCTGTGCCATTTTCTCCTCTTCCGCACCTCCCAGCCTCGACGATGCGGAAGAGTACATGGTTAACGACTCTCCATTCAACCTCAGTTCATCCTCCAAAAGACCACCTTTATCTCATGATGGACCTCATACTCCATTTTTTACTTGAGTTCAGACCGAATTTTTCCTCCCCATTCACTCCGCTACCCTCAGCGTTAGGTAAAGCGCAGTCAACCCGAGCACACGCCCGGTCAACCTTGCCTCGTGTACCACCACTTCTCCCTCCCAACCTCTCATATCGTCAAGCCCCACAGAAGGCAGTGTTATCAACTTCCTGACAAGCACGACCGGATCGCCGTTGAAACTATCAACGTCAACGATATACACAGAAAATTAAAAAAACGCCTCTTATCAAACGCAGGCGCCGTTGGCTGAAGTTTATCCCGGTTGTAGCATATATCTCGGGAGATCCTATTATCATGTCAAAACATCATTTATAGCTCAGTATTAATTGCTGTCTCATGTGTGAGGTAACGGAGGCTCTAAAACACGCGGTGACGCATCTGAAGTAATTTGCTTTGCCAAGGCTGTACTCCTTTTCTTAAGCTGTAACTACGCCATGCTGAGGTCACCTATTGCTCCAAACACGCAACACGACTAAGTACCTCACTATTTCCTCCGACTTCTATCCCTCTGTACTTCGAACTACTAATTAATCTATAATCAGTCAAATTCCAGGATTAGTTAGCACTTCGTCCTGAGCAGCATATATTATCAGACAACCATCACTATCCACACAGGGTACGCTAAGGTTCACTGTAGCCTCTAACTAACAACTTGTCTGCCTCAACAGCTCCCTCACCAAAATTTCTGAATGTGCCTTACTGAACCTTTCCAAAAATTAAATATGATGGCTTTATAACCTCTTTTTGTCCTATCACTACCCAATATATTAAAAACCCACCCCCAAATAGCCTTCCAGCTAACTGCCCAGTCAAACAAGCTATATACGAAGGCACTTACGCATCAACAAATATTTTGTGAGCCGTTTACTCACACCTTTTGTCCACTGTACCCAGCTTCATTCGAGATCACACAAATAGCTATGAGCTTAATTGCGCACCATTTAGCTAATATACGCCGCTCATATTCGCAGTTGGTCACGCCGCTCCGACCCCATCGCATGTAACCATTCCCTATTATCTCCGTCTGAAAGTTGGTTACCATTTTTGAAAATGAGTGGAGTCGCCTCACCACAGTAGTTAGAAGTCGTAAGGACTCTTGGCTGCCTGCTTTTGCGGGCGGAGGTCTTACACCCTAGAGCTCTCTAGTGGACTTTCTTTTTTACATCGTGAGCCTCTAATCTAGCTGCGGCTATCTTATTGCTTCGCCCGAATAACAGCAATGAACCACATGGTGCTCTCGATCGGCCATAGAATACCCCTGATCAACACTGGTTTCAATGTGTAAAGATTTATTCTCCAATGCTAACCGCCCAACTGCCTAGCCCAAGACCCTCATGTATGGCGCTGTCCACAAACTCAAAGACAACGCTACGATGGCGGTAACGCGATTGCTATGCAGGATGTGATGCTTCGCCCGTAGTTTGCCATATTTCTCGACCGAGAGTGTAACATGCGCCCACAAGACCGTCACAATCTTCCGAATTCGTGCTACAACTCCAAAGTGCTGGTCATCGTATTATGCCCTCCGCTCTTCTTGCCGGGCACCAGATGCTGACTGTCAAAGAGCCCTCCAGACTTACCCGCTGCCACAAATTCTTTGGCTTCATCAGGCGCGACGCCTGTTGCACTGGTAGGAAACATCTTCCTACATGAGTGGAAAATTCCTGCTCCGTTTCAACTTTGTGAGGACAGAGACAACGTAACTGTTGTTCTTGTACTTCTCACAATGTTCTCAAACCCAATAAAGAAGAAAACACGCGCAGAAATCAGTCTTCCTACACACTTTTCCACCGCCTTCATAGGCAGTTAATGCTAGAGCATAGCAGGCGTCAAAACTACGAATTCTAATAATGATAATAATGTAACAATAATAATATAACAATAATAATAATGTTTATTCCCAACTAGTGTGTAGCATACCTTCAGGCATGATCATAAAGTTACGGTCAGAATAAGTGCATGACTGGTGAGGTTTGTGGGTACCGGGAATTTCGTGGAAAGGGACGGCGACATAAACAGTGGGCATTATCCGAAGTAGACTTGGTCACGCCTGAGGCGGCATGGGTAGGGAGCCGAAATTACAAGGGCTCATTCTTTCTTATGGGGAACATATCAGATGAGACAAGGTACCATCGTTAAGATTTGAAAGTGGCGGGAAAAAACAGTACGAGGGAGGGCATAGGAAGAGGTTTCCTGCCCAGTAAGTGGTAAAAATAACTAAAAAACTGCAATCTGCAGAAAAAGTGGAACCAGAATGACTGATCAGGAGAGGCAGCAGAACTGGCGCCATCTGACCAGCCGACTTAAACTAAAGCCTAAAACCGTTACTGAGGCTTCGTAGCCTTGGGCTGTTGAGCGTATGGCCAGAGTCACGAAGAGCGTAAGTGGGGGAATATGCGGTACGGAATCACAGAGTGCAGTGAAACTGGGGAGACACGCTACTGTTGCTGCTGGAGCGGGGTCGGGTGTAGTAGGTTCCTTGGTAGAAGGAGTTCACGCAAACACACAAGAAGGGTCGCGAACTGAACGAAAAATGACTGACTTGGTGGGAGTACAAAGTAAAAGACACCGAGATGTTTATATCCAATGGAAGGTTCAGCAAATTGGAATGAAAGCCTCCCGGAGGCGGCTGGGACTAGATGAAGATTTTTATTATGGCTGTATGTAAGGGGACGAGTGGGCGAGAGGGCGTGGGCAAAGTGGGAAGTGAACAGTTGCGGGTATGCCATCAAACTGGGTATGGCAGTGGTTTATTTCCCAACTTGTATGGAACATGCTGATTGAGGCAATATCGGGTCGTTACAACCTGAACGCAGCAGGCAACAACACAACGGGGAAGAAGGTGCAACCAGCGAGACAAGCTTGCTACGTGAAAAGTCAGCGCGGTTGTGGGAACCAAAAAAGGACAACGGGCATGAGGTGCGACTGTTTCGATGACGGAGTCGTTTGAAATGAACGAAAACTGAAAATCATTGCTGCCCATGAGCAACCTTGGGCAGCTTAATAAATGACCAGCGTCACAAAAAGCAAAAATAGAGATGGAGATGAAATTATTCGAAGTGGAGACAAATGGCGAGTTTCGTCTCAAAAATACGGTTTAAATTGAAACTAAGTAGACTCACTGGTGTCACCGTAGTAGGGAAGTCCGGTGTAAAGGATAGTTTCGATGGAGAGGTAGTGCCAGCGCATAGGACCTAACGGATACCATGAATGAAATTGAATTTTTGGATGGGGCAAACCGAAATCGCAGCGGAAAACCAGGTAGGTTAAACCCGAACGAAAAGTTCATCGGGTTAGAACGAACTCGTCCCAGGGGCGGTTGGTGCCAGGTGAGAAATTTGTTCGTAGTTGAGGCTACAGGCTCGAGTGGGCGACAGGTGGCGGTCGCAGGTAGAATAAAACAGTTGCGGGAGTGCCATCAGACTGGGTATGGCAGTGCCATGCCATTATTGCAGTGACATGCCATTATTGCAGTGACATGCTTCGGTTTCTGGACAGCCCCGTAACGGTCGTCAAGGTTGCCACAATAGTAGAGGGGCTACGTACTTCTGTGGCAGCTGGATCTGGGTTGGACGAGGAGATTGACAAAAATAGAATTGAGTCACGGATGATTTCCATTCGGTTGGAGGACCGTGTGGGTGTAGACCGGGGACCAGCCAGATTGAATGAATGACGGCTATACAGGGCGTTTGGAGGAACTGCAGCCGAAGTTTGCGGCTTGAGAAGAGGAAGGAATGAAGACGGAATGGGATGATTAATGTTACTAGTGTGTAGAAGGATTTCGGTTTTCGGATAAACATCATCAAATGCTAAAATTTCATTCCAAAATTTCTTTCGTTCAAACGATGGTTTGATAGAAAGTTTGGGTGTGCCCCTAAGGGTCTTCAAGTTAGGACAAGCAGCTGCTGACATCAGTGATGATATTTTTCGGCCGCCGAAGAAATGCCGTACGAGGGTCGACTCAAAAGTTTTATTCTCCCTGAACTTGACAACAGGGAACAAGGCAATGGCATTATAGAAGCCCTGATAATCCACAGTTCTACGGACTTTTTGCACTTTCTAGCAGGCCCACAGTGCTCGATTTTGGAGGCATTTCTCAAAAAGAAAATGGAAATGGCTCCGATGAATAATAAAGTGCGTTCTTTTCTGAATCTATTGTAAACTGTCGAACCGGGCTGACATATGTTTTGTTAGCAAAAGCAACAGCGGAGAACATCAAGCGTGGAGCTGTAGTGGTTAGGGGCCCCAAGGAGACTCTAGTGAGCGGAGCGAAATACTAATATAACTCAGATACGATGTCACTAGGAGAACAATCCAAGAAAATCTTGACTCACAGTTCCCAAGAAGAAATTCTGCAGGTTCGTATTCCGTTGGGTTACCACATCAAGAAGAGATGGTTCTACCTTCCTGGTATTTCAAACCCACCGTAGGCGCAATCCACTTATGTGAATTGATAGGTACAGCGTTAGCAGCTAAACGTTTTGTTCGCTTTGGGAATTAGTGCTGGCCAGTGTTAGTCAACCTTCAGTCACAACAACAGTCAATCCACAAGGGGCGGAATGTTCCTTGAGCCCAAGAAGCAGGAGATTGTTGTTTCCATGTCATCAAAACAAACATTATACCATAACGTGGCAAATGTTGACAGAGAGAAAGGGATGATATTGAACACGGAAAATAGCAGTTTACATGCGCTACAAATCGCTACCTTCACACCGAAGCTTGTAATGGCCACAAGTGGGTTATAATAGCCTCTTAAACCCCATCTTGAAACGCGGCACGTTACATGCGCGTAGCACAAAGATTTTTGCTTGAGCTGTCCGATGTATCTCAGCAGCTGTTGAGCGTAACGAATGTCCTCCAGAGCATTCGCGTAACACCTCAATACTACCGGTATATGAAGTGCATCTTTTGCTTTACCGGGTTGAAACACTGTTTTTTGGTGCTAGCTGAGAAACTGGACTGGCGACCTGGCTAGAAGCTGAAGCACGGAGCCGAATAACATTATCTTCGGGTGCAAGAAATTGGGCATCGTTTGACCTTCGCAGTCAGGTCGTTTGGTATTTGCGGTAACCCCATATGTGGCCTACGCTCAGATAGTCAGCTAAGAAGCTCTACAATAACTGCTCTCATCACCCGCCCTCGCACAAGTCCAGGACTGGGTAAAATCCTTTGGTTTCTTTCTTATACTACTACTACTACTAACGTATATTCCCAACTGGTGGGTGGCATGCCGTCAGGCAGGGTCATAATGTTATAGTCAGAATAAAAGCATGACTGGCGGGGTTTGTGGGTTCAGGTTATTGTGCAGAAAAGGAACAAAGTCATAAACAGTGAGCATAATAATAATAATATTAGGTTTATTTGCCATCAAATTTGTTCTACCAACCCTCAAATCTCCGTTCTGGGACCACTGCTGTTTCTGATATACGTCAACGACCTTCCAGACGTTCTTTCAAGTCCATTTCTACTTTTTGCGGACGACTTGAAATCCGGGAGTTCCAATTCAGTCGCCCTTCAAATGGATGTAGACGCTGCAAAACAGTAGTCGTTGGACTGACACCTTCCTCTGAATGATGAAACGTTCGTCCATATGTCATTCGGAGGAGACTCAGCGAACGCCTATATCGTGCATGTTGAGAATGGACCAGAAGACATCACGAAGATAGATGTCAAAAATTATCTGGGTATCTGGCTCGCTTCACACATGTCCTTCTCACTGCACCATGAGAAATCGGCTCAAAAGGCATTCGCCGTTCTACGGATGTTTCGGCGCGCCCTCACCCGCATTACTCGCATGGATTTCCAAATACTCTATGGCGCCTACATCAGACCGCTTCTTGAATACGCCAACCAAGTTGTCTACTCAGGGCGCACGAAGGACCTAACCCTCGTTGAGCGTGTCCGGCGAACTGCTACGAAAATGGTTGCTGGCCTTAAATCCGTGAACTACGAAATGCGTCTCGCGGTGCTTGACCTCTTTCTCTTGGAGTATCTTCGCCTCCGAGGGGACCCAATTCTTACCTATTCCCTGATTGGACGAGGTTTGGCCAACAGGTTCTTCACCGCTGAGCCCGCTAACACACGACGGGGACATGGTGAGAAGATTTTCAAGCTCAGAGCGCACGCTTTCATTAGGCAAATTTTTTCTCCTTTCTTGTAATAGCTGCGTGGAATACCATCACCCCGGCGGTTGTCCAGGCTCCTTCTAGAAATCAGGTCAAAGCACTATTAGGCACTTTTTTATGCGAGTCCTCACGCTGGTATGACTACTGCCCCGCGCTGAGAACTTTTCCGCTTGTGCCTTTCAGGTGTACGACAGCTGCTGAGCGACAAGAACAAAACCGACCCGGGAAACTTGGGCAAAAGCCTCGATCCTTTGTATCAGTCCGTGAATCGGTGAATCTCTCTTTCGGCTGATGATTTCAAATCTGCGTGCCGAAAGAGAGGGGAGCAGTTTCCAAGCAGAATTCACGAGTTTTCGACATCTTGCTCGTGAATACACCAGTGAACCCATTGTGCATATTCGGCCCAAGTCCTGCGACCATATTTGAACTGGTGGTTATTGTTTTACGTAAATTCTAAATTAAGTCACGGCGCCTCGGCGACCATTTTCTTCGGTCAAGGTCGGCGCACCTGCGCGTCTGTTGCCGTCGGTTTCCTCGCGGTCAGACATTAATCATCGCACTATACCGCAAAGGCTGTGGCTATAAGGCTCTTTTTGACGCCTCGTTCATTGGTCCGAAATACCTATGTATTGTTTCTCCATCTTCAACTTTACAAATGAGCAGAATGCCGTCTGCGATCGCTTCGGGCGGGGCGCCACCAGGACTGCATATGCAACCGGTACACAGTAGCACTGTGTTGTCTGGTCCACTAAACATACCAGGCCAACTTGCATCAGGTGATTTGGATTTACGCTCCGGTTAATCTTGCCGAAACCAACAGGCGCACCACATTCGGTTCACACAATGCAGCTGCCCGGGCCTCACGAAAGGGAACATGCATTAGCTGCCTCTGCAGCTGGTCCGATTCCCGGCCACTATTTTTCCGCCCTGGCAGGAAACCCGAATTCCCCTCATCATCTTCCGAACATGTTGCCTCATGGTGCTCCCCACCAATTTCACCACCACCCAGTACTTGCGTTGTGAGTTCCTACTCCCAGGCTTCAGTTTTCACGTGCTCCACTCCTATGTATTTTGTTTTGTGCAGTTGATTGAATCTCGTTTTGTTACACTCGATCCCTTTCCCAGCTGTAGTTGATTCCGCGGGGTCACACTTCTAAGCTGACATTCGTGGCACCGTATTCGACCAGTCGGTCAGTAATGGAGAGCAAATGGAGATCCCATGTAGGAGCGCTCGCTTCTTTGCCCTCCGGCTTTTATGCGCTAACCTCTGTTCGAATGCGCTCCCTTGTCATGTCCCAAACATACAACATTATCTCTTCTTTACGGAACAAGGTTACTGACATCTATTCGACCACCTTCTATCGGTCTCGCTCTTAGGACTTTTCAGATAGACGTACTATCCGGGTTTCTGTCACCACTGCTCTACTTGAACACGACATTTAGCGCGTCCAGTTGAGGGTACCATGAGCGAGAGATTCAGCTGAGTCTGGTTAACATTAACCTAGGTTGCCAATGTGTGTATCTCGCCATTTTCAAGGTCCCTTTTGATGCCCTATCTCGTCACCTGTGGATTCTTCACTATAGACCGAGAGCCTTTAACTCTTGGCTTCCGCCTACTTAGCGATGTTTAGCAGGTTTCTCACAGAGAAAGCGCTGTCGAACTCCCCGATGTCACAAAGCCATTTCACCGCCTCTAAGCGGACGGCTGTGCCGGCGGTCTCCGGGAGTAATTCAGAAACGTACTTACCCTCCTAGAAACAGTTTACCACAGATTGCACATCAAGTGTGCAACTCCAGCTTCCTACCCGTGACTGAAAAGGGACGAACGGCCACTTGAGCGAGCACAACGAACAGCATCTGAACTAGGTCTGCGTAACTGGACATACACAGGCTTGCCAGTTCTGTTTTACTTGATGACCAACAGGAGG
Source organism: Opisthorchis felineus (assembly GCA_004794785.1). Lineage (NCBI taxonomy): Eukaryota > Metazoa > Platyhelminthes > Trematoda > Opisthorchiida > Opisthorchiidae > Opisthorchis > Opisthorchis felineus. The sequence goes on along the minus strand of SJOL01002045.1, from coordinate 367,116 downwards.
CTGGTTGAAGACGTTCTTGAATTCTACATACTAATTACCCCAGCCATCCTTACCTTGGTATGCTCCCTCTTGCAAAGTGCGCTGAAGGTTGAACGCCTGCACAGGCACTGGAACTACCGGCTGTAGGTCTTGTCCCTTGTTTTTTGCGTCCGTCGCAATTCCCTTCCATCTGACGTTACTGCTGCACCTCTAGCGGTCTTCAAGCAACTGCCTAACCCTCGGGTCGCCTAGATAGCTAGACATCCGACGCAACTCTGCTACATCCTGTAGTACACGAAACGCTCAGCTTATAATCCAACCGTACCCTGTAGAATCCAGGAAGTCCAAAGGAGAGCATATTTACCTTATTCCGCTAGCTACGGGATTATTCCTTTTTACCTTCTATGCCGACTGACTGACTGGTCTTAGCCGTGCCGCCTGCTGCCTGCTGCCTCCGGGGTCTGGTTACTAGGGTTCAACAATGTCACCATCAGACCACACCAATGGTTGGAGGTGCTCACTGACAGTCAACTACAAACAACTAGCGGAGCCGTCGCATTTATCCTCGCTGCTAATCACCAACTCACAGTTCCTATCATTTATTTGTTCTTCGCCCCGCTGTACTCCCTTCAGCGGCAACTGGAGTCCTTGTAAACACATGCACATATCTCATGGCTGACATACTGAGCCGAAGTGAACTGACTGGCTGGCGGAGACCCGTCTTTTTCTTCCCCCCTCCGGCAGTGCAACCTTGAAAAATACAGCAACCCCCCATGAGGTATTGTCTGTAAGTTCCACTAACTTTACCTTAGGCACTTCAGACAAGGCATTCTGCACTATTTAGGTGGTAGCCACGTGAGTAATCATTCTATTCGTATTTACGCTGAAAATTGATGCCAGACTATCAACGACGGCTTGTGTCAAGGCAGATGCACAGCAAACCCGAGGTGGTCGCATTGATGATTATCGCGCTACCTAATGAGTGCATGGAGTGCACCACTGGCCTGGTTGTTGAGGCAAAGGCTGTATCCGAATAAATCTCTTGATATCACTTCTGTATTAATGAAGGAACAGCGCAAGTTGACTGTTCCTACTAGGACACCTTCCACATGTATAAGGTTTCACACGGCTATTAGGGTGGAACATCAACGGTGTGAACACGGCTCACTGTATAATTGTAAACTTCTTCAACCTTCGTGTGACGCGGGGTGTAACGGCTTTAGGGTACATGTGCGCGCATCTGTATGCATATGTTTATAATTCCTGTAGGTCTACTATTATTTATGAGGCCTATTTATGGAGGCTTAAAAGTATGAGGATTCTCGGTGGCGCCGGGATGGTCTCGGAGGGTAAAGTACCGTGAAATAACGGGAAGTAGTTGTATCGGCAGTTAGGGTGACTTGTTTTGCGATCCTGTTGTGGCTACGAGGGTTTATTAAGTTCTTATAGTATGGGCGTTTTTCGGAGCTGTTTGAGGCTCCTGAGGATGTAAGTTCGAAAGTGGGGTTGCCTCGCGACCTGTTGTACTTTGCCGCGTAGAGGTGTGGCGACGTTAATCGATAAGTGTGGGGTAGGTTAGGACACCCTGGCGGACCATATCTAACCCGAACATCTGCTTGACTTAAACCGGTAATTGCAATCCTGGGCCTGGTATTCGACATCTGGTCGTATGTAAGCACCGTCGAGTGTTCCTTCCATTTTCCCGAAAGTACGACGAAGCCCGAGGTGTTCGCTTGTGACAGTGGATTTTCGGCATTCTGCGGTTACCAAAGTCCCTAAGACCCTTTTCCATTGATATCCATTACTTGGAATCCAAGAGTGTGGATCCGAGCTTCAGGACAGCGGTAAAAATAATCGTTCAGCTGTAACACCCTTTCGGTGCCTAGCTGCCATGCCACCCGAAGGAAGTACGAGGGCTGTGATACCGCCAGGTCGCCCAAGCCCAGACAGGAAAAGTCGAGATGCAGAGGTTGGGTTCGAACCACGGACCTTTCGCACTGTGAGTTCGCGCCTTGACCACTGAGCTATCTCGAGCCCTAAACAGGTTGTTTTAGGTGCGAGTTTTGTTTATTCGTCTCGAGTGGCCCAGCCAGTGGAGCTGGTTTCGCATCAGACTACATTCTACTCTAACAGCGTTTGCCCTTCTTCCCCTAAGGGCACCCGCAGGATGCCCTCAAGAAGTCGGCCATAACTGTACCAATCCACTTGTCCAATTGACAACAGATATTCTGTAGTACTGGGTAACACCGTAAGGAGCTAGTTTCTGCAGACTATTGTGCCACACTGTGTCATAGGCCTTTCGGCAGGCAAACGACGTCAAGCTCGATCATTATCTGTATAGCCTTCATGCTGTATAGTGGCCAAAGGTGCCACATTTTCGTTCGTCGCTGGTATGAGGAGATGGGGGTGGATAGCTACTCAGTGGAGACCGTAGCTGACATAACTGATGCGTGAATCAGCGAGTGACTGGATTTCACATTGGGGAGATTAGAAGCTGTGTAGTGAAGGCATGAATGCATGCGCAGCATCGAATGCATTACTAGGCCTTGTTTGTCAGTGTCTAACCATAAATGTGTCCCGCCTCAGGGTATCCATCGAGGGATACGGCAATGGCCAGTGCAGCCGGTACAACCGTTTTTACCTTCTAAGACCACTTTTGTCGGAATCCTTGTGGTACCACCGGCCAACTGCTGCAGTACTTCAGGTGCCTTATAATTGGGTCGGCACCGGTGGATTTCACTGCTGTGGAAAGGAGAGATTAGTGTGTTGCTAGCCTGATCGAACCGTTTACATTGAGGTCCCACTTCCCCACTTCTCAGATTTCGATGAGTAATCTAGCTGCCTGATCACCTCATTACTGACAAGTTTGAGCTATCAACAGTGGCTTACGACCGAATATCTGTGAACAGAAACAACATGACACCAGTATGACCGTTCATCATGGGCAGCATTCTTTTAACATCGTGTGAATCGCCGGTTAGTTGCTAGTTGAGCCAGTCGCACTTTACCGTTGTTCCTCACTTGGTTCCGGTCATCTGTGGCTCCAAGTAATCGTTTTCATGTGATAATTACTATACCCCTCGACTGCCAAGTTGACCAGATGGATATCAGAGATCCCAAGCCCCTAGGTGGGGTCATCACGAAGGAGGTAGCTGAAGCAAATTTAGTCAGCCTCTGCAACATGCTTGACTGTCCAAGGTGACGACGGACCCTGTCTTGGGGCTTGTGTGCATATATGGTATCTGTTGACAACGGTCTCTCCACTCCTCAGAATGGGGAACTTGTCTTGGATTTCCCTATCTAGAAGTGTCAGGTGTATGACATCCCCATCAGCTGTGTACTATACAATTATTCGGGATGTTGTTTCCAATCATGAGTAACGTCTTTTATAGGGACGATGAACTTCGCGTTAGAGTGGTAGCTCAGAACTTAGGGATGCGAATCAAACGGTGCACCATGGTTGGAATGGGGAAAGACAAACAAGGACTCTTGTGCATGAACGCTACAGGCCATGTCTGGTAGCATCCAAATATTGAGGTCCGCTCTTCGGGGTCCTCGTTCATAGTGGTCGAGCTTGTGGACTACGGCTTCTTTTTTATCTCACTGACAAGTCAGTATCTGGGCTTTCAGGCGCATTGTTTAGCAGAAACAGATCTTTAGGAAGGTCTCTTTGGTGGCTTCCGAAGGATGTAAGCCAGCGCGAGATGGCTCAGTGGTCAGAGCGCGAATTTACTGACCGGAAGGTACGTGGTTCGAACCTGACCTCTCCATCTCTCATCTAGGCTTGGGCAACCTGGCAGTATCCCAGCCCTCGTGTTTCCTTCGGGTGGAATGACAGTTATGCACCGAAAGGGTGCCACAGCTGAACGAAGTCAGCGCGACCTGTGCGCTATCATCAGCTTGTCCGTCCATTGCGAATTACTTCTGGTGCTACTGTTCAAGGAAGTAATTTTGCCAACCACTTACCTGTTCCTGTGCGGTAGTATACTTTTGGTTGTTTGGTCCCAACAAGCATTGCATTTGCGGAAAGATCAAGTGGATGAGTCAATAGCTTACTCCGGTTTTGGTAATTTGCTATCTTTACCTTAATGAAAGATGCTGGTACATCCACGTTTTGGTGCTCCTCAACGTTTGGATTGACTGGGTTCTTTGGATAAGTGAGGAACCGACCAGCGGCGGTCTTTAAACTTTTTACATCACATTACCCCAACCGGTATTTCCTTCTGTTCGCCAACCTGGCAAAAGTTGCCCTTATCACCCAGTTTGTTGCGCCAGAATACCCCCTTGCATTGGTTAAATGGCAATAACCTCATATAGGGCAGGAAATTCTTCAGTAGTTGAGGCGAATGCATTCCTGCCCACTTTTGAGGTTGTCTTCGGCAGAAACCCTGACGCGTATGCGGGTCTTATCTAGGATGTCTGCACTGCCATTCCCCTGTTCCCATCGTAAAGTTAGGTGAATTAGTTTTCATTGTTGATTCATCGCAAGAATCTCAGGCTATGCTAATTAGTCGGGTTTGCCGTGCTGCTTGACATACTGTTGCTCCTGTTCCCGAATTCTATTCAGTGCGAGCTTCGATTGGTGGTTTATGGGACACTGTGACTTGCATTCATCACTGCCATTTCTATGTCTAACTTCCCTATTGTTTACGTTCCTCTCTGTCATAACTGTATCCCATTTGCGTGAAAGTTGGCCTGGTTTGGGATCCACTGTAGTCCGTCGGGACAGAATTTCAGTCCAGCACTCACTGAGTTACGAGTCATGTGACTAAGATCGTTCCACTCAGCACTTTCCCGAGGTCGTCCCGCCCAACACGCATCCAAATTCGTTCCATCCCTCGCTCAGTACTTTGTTGACCCATCTGTGTCTGGCCGTAGGACAGTTTGCGAACACCCTAAGGTGCAACTTTACACGCTTTGACGCCTACTTTGAACTGAGACTTGTGAGGCGGTACGTGCCTGGCTACCACCCCTTGTCTGTAACTTCTTTTTTGTCATGTTTACGTTCATCAATAGCTTTTTATTTGGTTACAGACTGACAGTCCCAACTGACCTTTTCTGTTTTCTGCTTCCATGCACCGTTTTGTTTGTTTCACGAACCACGTTGACTGTCATAGTTGTTCTCTGCAACTCTTCAAATTGCCACAGTTTAATATTACTGACCGTATATTCTAAATCGTGCTGTACGTAAACTGCTTTATATAACCAGACCCCTGGTAACTGCTGACTCATGTGTTGTTTGTCACAATCCTACTGTCTGTGTCTCAATTACCCAGTCTCCCAAGTGCAGAATTCGCTACCGATCCACTTTCTAACTTCAGGTCCATGTAAGACCGAACAGCAGCGAAAGTCGGCCCTGTGGCGTCCGTCGTGCTGCCTCGAACTCTACAGCCATATTGCATAGGGAAGTTACCGACAAGATTTTCACGAACACTAGAAAATTGTGTGCCTCACAGTATAGCTGGCGGATTGAACAGATAAAAAAATTAGTTTTAATTAATCGTTCAGCTGTAGCATCCTTTCGGTGCCTAACTGCCATACCACCAGGAAGCACGTGGGCTGGGATACTGCCAAGTTGCCTGTGCCTAGACGGGAAGTCGAGAGACAGAGGTCGGGTTCGAAACATGAACCTTCCGGTTAGTAAGTTCGCGCTCCAACCACTGAGCCATCTCGCCCCGATTGGACAGGTAACGCAATCTGTTCATTTTTATGGGGCGAAATTTTAGGCTCTAAGTTTATTCATACCAGTTCGTCACCATCAGGGGCAGTGCAAGTCAATATACTTGAATCCAAACCCTTTTTTGGTTTTATGAATTCTAATATCGGAATCCACTGAAAAACTCAACTGCTTAGACGTACACAGCTCAGGCATCAGGGCTTTAACAAATTTGGCGCAAATGGTTGATAATTTTTTTGGATCAATTATCTACCGGACTCCTGAAATGTCCTTCAGGGAGACGTCTGCAGGTTGAGAACTGCTGAACTATAGGTGGGTGGGGCAGGCATTTGTGCTTATCGGTGAGTTTCTGCTAATGATGCGTGCATTCATTTTCACGAAGTTCCCACACGTCTTTTTTGCAAAACGTGCAAACCTGTTTATTGTCTCACCCTCTTAGAAACCGGATGCCCCACTTCATTGGCCAACCGGAACTACGAATTTTTGCAATGAATAAACGGTTACAACAACGTATGGATGTAAGTCGGACTTGGGTTTTAATTATTTTCCCAAAGGACTGTGATAGCGCATGGTGGGAGGCGTTTGCAACCGATTTTTTCGAAGACGATGCTGCTCTCACGGTTGGATTTCCGACAGAAGATGGACCAAAGCGCTACAGTAATTGTGGTTACGTGTGATAAAATTTTTAGCTATCGGGAGAACGCTTATTCCGCGTTATTTCAGAAGTATTTTCGAAAGCGGCTGTGGCGAACTTTATTTTAATTTACGACTTAATCATGAGTACTTTCACCACACAAGCTTAACATTGGTATCGACGGCAGCCACGATGACTATGAATATGATACGAGGAATTCCAGCAACTGTCATTATCGAAGGTCGACTCACTTTAGAGTTCGCACTAGACGAAATGATGCGAATTCGCTCCTGGATATTTCAGATCCATTCTCATCAAGAGATGATCAATCGTTCCATGTTAGGATTTCAGGTAGGTATCTATGCTTCTCTTGAGGACGATCTGGGTCCTATTGTATTGCCTTAGCATGTGCAATCGTATCAGACTTCCATTCATTTGCACTGCCTTATGTGCAAGTCATTTGTACTTTGTTCACCGCAACATGCTAGTTGCTTTCACAAATTACTTCGCGGCAACGAATTTGTTCAAACAGCGAATGACCGCTTGCCAGCAATCCCTGAAACCCGGTTTGACGTGTGTCCTCACTAGCCTCCGCGCGCGGGCTGCTGAAACTGCCTGGTGCATGTCGATCATTATCTTTATTTTGTCGCGCATCAGTCTCGTTTCTCCCACTCCCGAGTTACTCGTCACTGATCTACAGGTCCTGATGAACCCGCGTCCTTTTAGGATAGGAGTGAAATCCTCAATCTTTGGTTGATGTGTCTAGTACTTCCCCACCGGCAGGAGATTCCTCCACTAGAAGGAGCGGGGTTTCAGTTTTTCAAGGGACGACGGCTAAGGACAGAGGTTCGTTGGCTCAGATCCGTGCAATGTTACTGTGGTTCACTTCCGTCTTGTCTTTAAAACATGCGCGATTCTTGTTTTCCCGTTACGACCTTTAAACGTGTGTAAGCCCACAAACAGCCCATCTACCCTTCCAGATCTTACAGTGACATCGTTTCCTGCTGAATGACTGCGTTTGACTCCATTGACCCCAGTCACCCCCTTCTCCCTTTAGAGTTTTCATGCAACTTGGTATACGCGTAACTGCTGGTTACTTTCTTATAGATTCCTGGTGGCAATCAAAAGCTTGTTTCCGTCCTGTTTTTGATTTCCTCGTTTTATGTTGGTTCTTGTATTCCTTCCCCACTTTCACTCCACATTGGTGAGTCCATTGGCACAAACGATATCTGTGGCAATAGGGCGCTCGCAGTCACGCTTTGAACTCTAATGTCTGTACTAAATTTTGAAACTACAATAGTTAACCGATTGAATAGATTTAAGGTCATGGGTCATATACTGAAGGGTGTGCACGGGGTAGTAGAAGGTGAGGACCGCTGGCCTGGCCCGTCTGCCTCTGTCTCATAGGAAGCGGGTCCCAACCAACTGGGGGTCTTACATGCAAAAAGTGAATGCGTCCGTCGCGGTGTTGTCAGCAGTTTCTAGACATGTCCTTTGAAATTTAAAGAAAACCTTTGGAGTTTATGGAAAGTCACACACGTCGGGAGTAGCGGTGACAGAACTGTGTCGGATGAAATGAGTGCATGGATCTCAAAGTCCCTAACCACGTTCGCTAATTTTCGTCACCTATCATCAGCGTCGGCAGCAACTTTGCTGAACATCATTTATTTCCAGCCAGCACAAACTTTCAGAACAAGCGCCCACACCGTGTGACTTGGAGACCACCAACTGCAAACCAGATCACGTGGCAATCAGCTACCTGGTGGAGGTGAAAAATGGCCGTTCAATTTAGAGTACACCGCTGGACTACGATCACGGCACTGTGTTGGCACGCGTATCTATTCGCTCTCGTCGTGTAGCACGGTTGATTCAAAGCCATTCAACTTACTACCTGCGAAACGTCCCTGTAGCTCGAGTTGGGTTGGATGAGAAGCTTTCTGAACTCGACGGGAATGGTTGTAATGGTGGTCTAAATGACGATTGGAGAAAGATGAAAGAAGCTATGTGCACAGCTTGTATAATTGTCTGCCTGAGGTCGTTCGTACACCCCAAATGAACACCGGACCTCATCGCGATCGGCAGCTCTGAACCATCCCATCCCCCGCAGATCCCTAGAACGCTAAGTAATGAAGTGCCTAAGGTATCATCATCATCATCAAAGACAGCATCATCAGTGTTGACACTGATGCTTCACTGCCGTACAACCATAAGGTTCGTCTAATTATATTTAAAGCCCTAGAGTGAAAAGAAGAGAAAAAGGGTGGGTGAGGGAAGGGACCTAGTGCTGGCCTATGTCAAGCGTTCTGAGGTGCCTACACCTCCAAGCGCTCAATCAGACAATCTGGAAAGAAACTGACAGCACGAACGCCACTGACATCGATTAGCCGCCATTTCTTGCAACGTCTCCAGCC
>SJOL01002045.1:281934-356235 GCA_004794785.1 Opisthorchis felineus | reverse complement strand
ATATCTGAGCCTTTAGCCTGCTGTAGAAGGGCACCTAGAGCGTCATAGAAACTGTCCTTGACAGATTCAGAGCTACAGTCAGTTGGGGCGTTAGCAGACACAATAAACAAGGTGCGGTGGACCTCACTTCCTCTAGATTCTCTCACAGATGTTGCCAAACGAACCGCACAGAGGCGGCTATCAACGGTTATCCAGTCGGGTAGAGACACTTTCGCTCAGTCGCTCAATACGATACCCAACCCAGCATATCCAGCTGCAGCGGCCTCTGCATCACCAGAGTTGCACAGCCGGAACCTGGAAGAGAGCGAGGGGGCAGTCAGTTCGATCACAGTACTTACGTCCTGCATCCTTGTTTTTGAACGATAACTTACATCAATACGAAGGGAATCCAGCATACGATCAAGAGCCACCTGTTGACTTGCTTGCTTCAGTGTGTGAACATTAAAGGCGGCTAAGTAGACAGGCTTTCGGGGTTTTGAAAACAGACTTCGAAGTTTTTAGGGTTGTTACTGAACTTAGACCTTCAGAAGCTGCAGCTGGGTGTGATGTGGGGCGAGCAAAAGGGTCAGTCCTAGTGCTAGGACCTGTGGATAAAGTATTCAAATTTGGGTTTGGGAGGGTGGTATGGCAGTGGTCAGAGCGCGAATTTACTAACCGGAAGGTTCGTGATTGGAACCCGACCTCTGCCTCTCGACTTCTCCTATCTGGGCTTGGGCAACCTGGCAGTATCCTAGCCCTCGTGCTTCCTTCGGGTGGTATGACATTTAGGTACCGTATGGGTGCTACAGCTGAAAGATTCGGTTTTTTGTTCACACAAACGTCGACTTGAACGATCGGCTGAACATGCTGATAGGCAATTCACCTGTACCTCAATCAACCCAACCTCTGGAAGGACCAATGGAACCCGAGTGGAACGTCGATATCAAATCCACCATCGACAGCGGAAGTCCAGCATGCAATTTCCTTGCTTCGGCGCAGTAAAACGTGATCCAGACGGTTTGCATCCTGCACCCTTCAAAAAAGGTAGCGAGTCCGTTTTAGTTAACCTAACGACCCTATTCCGAAATATCTGGAATAAGGAACGCCGGAGGAGGGAAGGGACTCGACATTGACTCCTATATTCAAAAAGGTGGAAGAACACCATGCGAAAACCATCCTGGCATTAGTTTAGTGGCCATAGCTTCCAAGCTACTCTCTGGTATTATCCTGCGCTGGTTGATCTATCATCGGGTGACAGTTTGGCGACAGCCGATCTGGGTTTCACTCTGTCTGAGACTGTATCGATCATATCTTCACTTTTTGACAATTGTTTTAACCATACTACACTTTGACGACCAATACTGGTCGTAATTCTCGATCTGAAAGCTGCTTTTGACTCCGTTTTTCGTTAAAAACTGTGGCACTGTCTGCCATTGAAGGGTCTCTTCTAAATTCTTATCTCCTATACAAGCTTTATTTACCATCTGTGGACGCAAACAAACAGCTAATTCCCTCCTGAGTTTACCATATTCAGTGGTATCATTCAAAGGTATCCTCTGTCGTCTTTTTTCCTTAACCTCGTAATCGATGTGCTGCTTAATTCTTCATCTGCCTCTAACACTTTGGGGATCGAAATACTCCCGGGTTGTTCGCTCAAGAACATTGATTACTTCGATGATATTACTGTCCTTGGATCGAACCCTTTAGGAACGCAAACTATTTTAAAAGCCTAAATAATCCTGCTGAACATTTCGGTGTGCTTCGAACCTGTGAAGTGTGCCTTGCAAGATTGGGTAAGATGAAACCGAAAACTCATGCATGCTCCGTCATTATCATCATCGTCATTGATAACAACACCAGGTGGGAACACAGGTGCTTCACTGCCGTAGCGTTGTGCCAATTTACTTGAATAAACCCTTATAATGGGAAGAAAAAAATGGGCAAGAGAAAAGGACCTACAGCTAGCCTACAAGAAACATCCAAGGTGGCTACACCTCAGTCAAACAATCTGGATAGAAACTGACAGCACCAATGCTACTACTGGTATCGGCCGGCCGCCATGTCGTTCAGCGTCTCCAGCCAAGCACGGGGAGGGACACATGGACCCTGTGGGAAACAGCACCAACGAGGCCCAAGCTTTTCGTAACACCCTTCATTCCCTCCTACCGTGTCGAATTCTGTCTACCTATAGGTTTTCGCCACTCCGAATTAGGCACGGAAATCAGTGCTGCTCTCGGCGTAAGACATGGCCCAGCCACCTTAGCTTCACAGGGTTGGATGCATTCTTTTAGTGGAGCACCGTATGCTTCACCAAAAACCCGTCTCCTGATCATCTCGTCTGATTTCTTTGGCTCCAGCCGACTCCAGCTGCAGTTCTGAGACATCGGTCTTCAAAGATCTGAATTCGTCTCATCCTCCACCCGAAGTGGCCAAGTCACGCAGCCGTACAACAATACAGTCCGAACTGTAGTCTGATTTTCGGGTCCTTTGAGACCTGGTGATGTGCCTGGTTGATGCCACAAGTGGTGCAAATTGGCAAACGTAATTCTGGACTACGAGACCCGTGCGTCCACTTTGTCTGTCACCCTACAGTCAGAACTAATGCAACTTGCGTTCCACAACTTTCAGTGTCACTCGTTAAATTCTTAGAAACGTGTTCAAAGACTGTACATCCTGCATCATGGCTGCATGTTTTGGCCGCGAAGCATATGCCGGAAGAGGGAGTGATCTCAGTTAACTTTTCTAGCATTGCTTGCTCTTCCTTCTCTTTCTCTATATGAGAACGATGTGGTTTGCGTATTCCAGATCGATAGGGTTCTCGCTGGGGGAGATCTGAACACCGGGGTTTTGGAGACCCTCCAGTCTTCTCATTACCCCACCGATGACGACACTAAAAAATGGAGTGAGTAGACATTGCTATTAGCAGAGTATGTGAATACAAACAAACTTCTGGGGCGTACCCTGTTGCTCAAGTGTGTCGAGAACTAACTGGTAGACAGAATTGAGCGCACTCTTGAGATCAAGGAGCGCCAGGACTTTAGGGTACAATGCACATGCCGTTACATGTGTGAAGATATCGTCCATACAGCTTCTTTCCGGCCCCAGCCTTGCTTACTAAGGAGTCTGCTTACAACGGAGATCAAGCTAATTGCACCCATTTTGTGAAAGTGGGTACCACTGCCGACTCACTCCACTTGGTTGGGACGGTTTCTCGCCTAGGCTAGCACCATCCTTATCATCATTAACAGCAATGCAATAAACGAGCGTCGACTGAGGATTTCATGTATATCTTCAAACGAATTGGTTAGGAGTTCCCCAACACCAGCAGCTGTTTGATGTTTGAGGTCCAAAGGCATTCGTTTTATTCCCGAAGCCGTCATGGGTTACAAGTTCATTATCCAAGACTGTGTCGCGAGTCAGGAGTCACACTGAGCAACTGCGGCCGGCCGGTTGAATTGTTGTAGCTGTTCAACCGAACAATTCACGCGCTTTTTTTAGAGGTAGGCGAGCCGTTTTTATCGACTTGTTTCACTCACCGGAGGCCTTGCTCCTGTTTCTTGTATCAGCTGGAACAGTTTATGCACGTTCTCAGAGTTTCGCATCTCCATCTCTTCAGCCTTCTAGACCCACCTAGCTTCTCAATCCGCACGGGTGCTGAATTCTGACAGTTGGTCCTCCAGAAACAGTTTGTGGTCAGCTCATAACTGCAGCAGGTGTTCGCCGTTATCCGTGTGTCTCGATTCCAGTCCAAGTGGACCATGCAATCTGGCCTGAGCAATGCTAAGTCTACCTACTTGCACATTCGTGTCTCCGGCAACCACATCAGTATCTGAGCCTCCCCTCCGCCACAGTGAGGCATTCAAAGCGTCGTAAAATGTTTGAGTGTATCAGAGCTACAGTCTGTAGGAGCTTAGGCAAGTAAGATGAGCAGGAGGCGATTTTGGACTCGTTTACGTGATACTCTCACAGGCCTTGCCAAACGAACCGCGCGGAGGTGACTATCTACGATCAGCCATTCAAGCAGAGATCCTTCAACTCGGTTACTTAGAACAATGCCGATCCCAACAGAACCAGTCACAGCAGCTTCTGGATCGCCATAGGTGCGCAGAAGCGAGCGGAAACTGACAGGGAGGTCAGTCTAACAATCGTACTTAGGTCTTGAATCATCGTTTCAGAGAGACAGCACACCAATAGAAAGTGTTCCACTGTACATGCAAGAACAGTCAATTTTCCGGTTTGTTTCCTAATACGAACGTCGAAGGCTGCCAGGAGAATTGAACGTCGGGATTTGAAGAATGATGTTGAAGTGTCTGTGGCCGTGGCGGCCCAAGTAACCGTATATATTGCAGCTAATGGCTACAGGTGGTGAACGGATCTGTCAGTCCTTAAGAATGGGCCTGCGGAGAGGTCGCTAGCAACGGGATAAGGAGAGGGAGCACGAATAGATGGAAGAGAAAGCAGGGTGGCGTCACCACTATCCTGTTTTCACTTATCCTTTGAATACACGAGCCTTTGTGCACAAGCAGATTCTAGTTATCCATAAGGACTTCGTGAGTTACATCAATACGATCAATCTCTAGCTTGCCTGTTGGGTAGAATGGTGGAACCTAAGTATCGCAGTATACATTTTAACCAGACGGACCCACAAGTACAGGAGTAAAGAGCACTAAAGTCATCTATAAACATCAAGGGCACCTAACTTGGACCAAGTACATGTAGGAGGGCCAATGTTTCCATGGCGTCAAGGTTAAGGTAGTTAGGGTAAACTGTAATCGCTGGGTGGCGGTAAGTACATTGCTGCCCGTGCACTTGAGTGCTGTGATAGTATAATCAATGCACCCTCTGTTTAGTCGAAATTCTGCGTGCTACCTTCAGGCTCACGTCTGACCTGCCGACCTCAGGTGTTCCAGTATTGTTGAAGCTGATGTCCTGGTTGGAGCAATCTCTTCAAAGGGTGTACGGTGACTGATTTACCCCACCCTTGGTAGGCCCATCCTTGCTTCTCAGGAAGTTTGAACTGCCTAGTTAGGGTAGGCCACTTCGTAAAAGCTACCACCGGCAGAAGCCCATCGGACCCTGCAGCTGGATGACGGTTCACAGCAGAAAAGTCCATTAGTGCGTGCGAAACTGAACAGCGATCTAAATCGCCACAGGTTGGATTGAACGGGTCTACTGAAAGACAGGTGCATTTGCAGGTGACCAACCAAACTTTTTGGAAATCGTCCGCCCGACGGCCAAGATACTGGTTCTTGCTCTGCAGTACTTGAAGGGCGCACGCCCTCTGAACAGGCTAAAGTCATGGAAAGTTCATGGAGGCAACCTTGAGTGGGGCGAGAGAGGTTACATGCTTTAGACGTTTTTCTGTACACCTAAGGTAGAAATCAACTTGTATGACGAGGCATGAATAATGGAATTGTTCCTTCAGTTTACTGGGGGTGAAACTGTATATTGTCAACGCAGAATACGGGAGGACAATCAAGTGTCTCTGTCACCAGTTGCTTTCCTAGTGAGTTTGACACTACTTGCATTTGTCTTTTATTAGAGAACGAACAATTTCAGCGTACGCTATGGCTCGATTGGTTGTGATCTTCATGTTCATGGTCCCTTTAATTTCCACTCACGCAACGCGGTTTGATTCTTGGTAATTTATGCGGAAATTATCCCCTCGTTGGTCACAGTAATCATCATTGACAGCAATACACCAGTAATACATACCTACTGCCATACAACCGAAAGAAAATGCAGGTGGCACCGGTGGTCGGTTGTTTAAAGGACGCATCGGGCCCTCGGGTCTGAGGGACCAAGTCTCACAGCCATAGAATAAGACCGCTCTTACAATCGCCTTATATTCACGTCCCCTTGGCTTAAACGGAAATCTGTTCGGACGCAACAAATGACGCAAGCTGGCTCTGTTTCGTGCATTAGCCGAAACAGCTTCCATGCATCCCCAGCCGCACTACTCTCTTCCGTTTTTTGAACTTTCTGGTTCCGCTGTGTCTCTTTGTTCACACAAAGACTACGTTTTAAGATGCACTTCGATCTAACCAAATTGCACTCTGGGTCCGAGGGGATAGAGCGCCGCGTATCAAGGAGTGATAGTGGTCGTTCTGAGATCTAGTTGCTTCCGTGTGTGTGGTCGGAAACCCCACAAGTAGAGTTCCTGCCGTTGCATATTGTCATGGTTATCTCGTTCAGTATCCTCCGAGCAGACTGCTTGTACTGCGCTTCATAGTAGGCTCTGGTATGTTTCCCTAACTTGTGGCTCACAAAGCTTCACTGCTAAATGAAGAGCTTGTTTCTGGAGTTTACCATTAAAATTTACTAAAAACATGCACCGAACGACAACGTGATCTGGACAGACTTGCGTATTCCAGAACGATCGCCAGTCAAGGAGTAAACCACACCATCAGTAGCTGATAACGATGTGGTCAGTTTGACTCCAAGGCTGCTCGATGCTGGGGGGGTGGACGTCAGGTAGTGCAACGGCACCCACTGCTTCTAAACGCAGTACTGGTGATCAGTACAAAGTTGCAGAAGATATTCACCATTATCTTTGCATTTTGTGTTCAGACTAAACGCACCACCAAAGGCGTACACTAAAATATGTTACCATGACAATATTCAAACTCTTCTTGGTGGACAAGAGAGTGGTCAGTTCTTTCATTCGGGTCTACTGTTAGTTTTTGCATAACTGGACATGATAAAGAGTGGCAAAGCAGTGTATTCCTGAATCTCATGAGACTGTATGGATTTTGTTGTATCGGTGAGACGTGGCCTCTGCTAGTAGCGGAACTGAGACGCTTTCAGGTCCTCAACAATCGTTGTCCCAGCACGATAGCTCTTGTAAGCTAGTGCCAGCGAATCTTCAACATGACAATCAGAAACGAGTGTTCGGTTGTGCAACGCGTACTTCAATTGAAGAGTGTGTTCATCACCAAAAGCAGTGGCGGATTGGTCATGTATGTCAAACACCGAATCATCGTTTGCCGAGAGGCAGTCATCCTTTGACCCGGCAGAGAAATTTGAAAGATTACGAAAAGTTTGGCTACTGTTGGTGCGACTCGCCTTCCGGAATTTGGTCCGCATGATCCTGCGGTGTGCATGGTTGGAGACGCCGCAAGGAATGCCTGCTGGTCGATGTCAATCGAGTTCTTGCTGTCAGTTTCTATCCAGAGTGCCCGAATGAGTCTCCGAAGGTGTAGGACTGTGGTAAGCTAGCATTAAGTCCCTTTCCTCCCCACTTTTATTTTTCACAGTACGGCAATGAAGCGTCAATGTTGAACACTGACGTGGTTGTGTTGATGGTAACGATCATAGCAGGTGATCAATTTATAGAATGCAGGATTAGCGTCACTCCTGTATTCCTTCGCTCACACACTCCCTAGGTTTGCTTTCGTTGTTTCATGTCCAGCGTTTTTTCGCCAGTTTTTTGCCTTTTTCTTTTGTCCGGAGATTGCAGTAACCAGAGCCGTCTTACTTGTTTTTACAGTTTAACGGTTGAAAAACTGACAGCCGAGTTAATTTCAGTTTATTGGGCGTTTCACCACTTTTAAGCCATTTTCTTGGTGCTCAAGTGGTTTTGGTAGTCACTAGCTGAATTTGGTATATTCCGTGAAGCCAACAACAACATCCTGTTGGGCTATTTTCACTCACTACGCCAATATAAATTGCGCAATGGACCCCCATAGCTGCTGTTCGCCACCAGTTACATGCCTGTCGTTCCTTCACAGGATCCTGCATTCCTCGAGCAACTGACGAAGAACATCACTCGCTATGGCATGACCACAAACACCTTGAACTTCTTCCGCCTTTGTGTTATACTGGAACCAATGCAAGAGTTAATGTCCAGGCAAAAGGCTTACAGTCTTACTCCACGAGACTGTTTGAAAACTACGCTATTCCAGAAGTGGCAGCGAATGATGCCTCAAGGTGAGCACAACCCTATTTGCTCGATGATGCTTACCTCATTACCAATAGCCTTATGCGTTTGTTTATCTATGTTACTCTCGAGACTTACCACTACTTAGCCTACGGCTTGTTGTGTGCCTTTTGATGCCGAAGCTGTTCGTGTTCGATCTGTTTCCTTAATTCAGTGATCAAGGAAGGATGGTTAACCATTAATGTGGATAGCATTCTCTCTTTGAATTATCCGGTCTTCCGTTTGTCGCTGTTTGAACCTATTTCGTCACGATGAGTTCATTTCATTGTTAATTCACTACAAAGATATACCATGTTTTTCGATTGTGATCTCGCTGACATTCAGTTTTCAGTTGGAGAAACGGTGAGGTGGGAGAACGAATTGGACCTATCTTCAAACAATAAAGCCTTCACTTTCTGTGCCCGTTTAACGTGAAAGTTTCAATGGTCTCTTGCCGAACCGTTTTCCAGCTTGTGCTTCAGCTTTTTTATCTTCTGCCAGGCGGTGTGCATCAGCGCTTCCTAGCAGAGGTACCGATCTATTGAGCATCCATTTTTTTTCAAGGTGGGGTTTTCTGTCGCCGACTCTTCCACATGCAGCCCACAGTGCCGCTGAAGTTCCGCAGCGTTCCCCGATGTTTTTTGCCCTCCTGATGAGGCGATATGAGTTTTTCTTTGTAGAATACCTGTTGGCCGCCTGGAGGAAATGCACTCAAATCACAGAAGATAATGCCACTTCAATCCGAGACCACCACGTAACACGAACACATGTTGTACGGCGGCTGGCCGCTATTTGTTTGACTCATTCCCTTCGAACTTCATTGAGTGGTCAGCCACTGTAGCTGGCGGTATCAATGCAAGGCTGCGGCTGGATCGTAGCGGCTTTTGGTTGGTATTCGTATTACACCCTTAGAAAGGAACTTCAAACGTGTTAAGCACCGTTCTTCACCCTTGCTTACCACAACCAACGTCGCAGCACGTGTCTCTATGATGAGATAATCGCTCAGCTGTAGCACCCTTTGCATAGCTGCCATGCCACCCGAGCGAGGGTTGAGATACTGCCATGCCTAGATAAGAGCAGTCGAGCTGCAGAGGTCGGGTTCGAACCACGGACTTCCCAGTAAGTTCGTGCTTAATCATTAAGCAATGTCAACCTCGTGTCTGCACACACACTGAAATGGGCAGAACACGTTCACTGCGCAGAACCTATGCACCACTGAAGTGCATGCATTTTTATGTATACGCGCCTCTGTCGTGGTTCGTTGCGAAGGTCTGATTTTACCGGCAATGAGGGATTATCTGGGAAACGTTTTAGATGCTATCTGATGGAAGCATCAAAACCATTCATTTTATTATCAGCCCTAGTCGAAGATAATATTTGAAAGTACAGTCTTTTGGGGGTATCGCTGTGCACGCCATAAGCAACCAATTAAAAAGTTCCTAGTTGATCTAGCGGATACAAGTGTGACCACCCGCGTTCTGCTCCTCTTCGGACTTAACAAACTTCTTAGTCCTGGTAACTCCAACCTAAAGCTGTCACCCTGTGGCGGACGGGCTTCAATGCTACAATGCTCACGCGGCTACATTCACCGGAATCCAGTTCCTTAAGGTTCAGCCATGTCAGAAAGGCCGAAGAGGAGCAGTCCGACGAACTACAGCGAGTCCCCGTACTGCAAGAAGTCTGGTGGTAAAGTCTTGTTCACTTTGACGGGAATGTAAGGGTGGTAAAGTGTTTCCCATAGGCGATCAGCATTTTCATATGGAAATAGACATGATACCTTCCCTCGAGGAAGGTGTTAGAAAAGGTCGACCGTAAAGCCACACACTTCGATCGCCCAATGACTGACCGTGACTGCCAGCGAATTATCCAACATGGTCGAAAAACATCTAGGACTTGCCGTGAACCTGATGCAGCCGCAAACACGTTTGCTGTGCGTAGCGACATCAAGAGTCGAACATCTATGCCTTACTCTGTGCGCTCTGGGACCAGGCCAGCCCATGCTGCCAAATGTGTCAGACTATGTAGTCACTGGTTCTGGAAAGGGTCCTTCAAGAAAAACCCAAGCAACTGCTGCCTCGCTGTTCGGACTTGTGATTCAGGCCCTAGAGCAATGGTTCCCTGCCAGAACTCTCTATTCTTCCATTCCCTTGTGGATCAGACTTTTGAGTCAAAGACTCAAGGTGAAGCACCGCAACCAAACCCCTTTCCTCGGTTTGGGAGACTGGGAGGTATCATTCACCGTCCCTTCCCTATATATCCCTCAAGTAAATCTTTGGTTCATTTGGCTACCCTTTACCTAACCGTTGCTCTGTATCCAAACTAAACCAAAAACAAGTCCTTGTTAAATGTAGGAAATCTATTCTACATTACGGCTTTCAAGGTTCGTGCTTCGTCAGACTGGGCATCAAAACATCTGTTCTGACCTTTTTTTCTCCTTCGACTGGTGTATGTTGTGTCTCCGAAACATCCATACAATTTCGGTCATACACCTCAGACCGCTCGGGATGAACCCAGATTTCTTGCACTTTGTTCTTCGAATATCTTATGATGCTGACGCAACGGCTTGTGGTGTTTACGACGTCTGAGTTGTGCTTGGTCCTAGGGCTGAATGCGCTTTACTGGACTGGATTCCAGTAAATAGTAGTTTATGTGCTGTCCGGTCAACTGGCTAAGTCTAAGTTAAGATCGAAATTTATCACGGCTGCTTCGGATATCGTGATTCTGGCAGGTAATATGAATGCCCAAGTCGACTGAACTGAATCCGGGGCAAGCGTGTCTTGACCTATTCGGCTTGACGCTCACTGCACAGATGACAGATTGATGCAAGACGATTAGATTCATCACCCGAAAAGTGTCAGCAATAATCATCATCATCATCATCATCATAATAATAATAATTCAGCCGTAATACCCTTTCGGTTCGTAGCTGCCATGCCACGCGAACGAAGCACGAGGTCTGAGATATTGTCAGGGTGCCCAAACCTAGACAGGAGCAGTCGATCTATGGGGGTGCTGTTTGAGTCTTCAACTGCCTCTGGTACCTCGGGGGGTTGGTTCGCTCACAGACATTGAGTACGCTGACGACATTGTTCGAGGCTGTTGGAAATACAAACCACCTTAAATAGCCTAAGTAATTCTGCAGCACGGTTTGCTATGCACTTTATACCCAGAAGTGTTGTGTTACTGCAAGACTTGGTGGAACGAAACCTAACTCATGTTTGCAGATAAATCATTCAGTGGTAAGTTCTGTCTGGGCAGCTGCATAAATGCCGTATGATTGGTAACGGATGAAATCACTTTTCGAGTCGTGAAGTCCACGACAGCGTTTGACAACGTCCGACGTTTGTGGCGCCGACGTGACTTTGGTTGTCTAGAGTAGGGTGTTGAGTGTTGCTGTTCTGTATGTCCTACTTAATGAATCAAAGGCGTGACCGCTGCATGCAGATCTTCGTAGTCTCTGTGCTTGACCTTCGGTGCCTTCGAAACATTGCGCGAGTCTAGTGAGAACACAGGATCAGTAATACTGAGGTGCGTCGGACGGTTTTCTGGAAAGGTAACTCTTCGTCCGTAGATCAGCTGGTCATTCTGCGGAGGTCACGCTGGTTGGGCCATGTAACTTGTATGCTAGAGGACCGTTTGCTTTGTGGAGCCCTCTTCGCTCAGCCATGTATCGAAATGAAAAGACAGGGAATTTCGCTCTTATCCATCACTTTGTATCGGAACTCGTACCAGTCAACTCAGTCACCTAGGCGACTGCCCTCCCGCCTGATGGAGACCCCAGGTTGAGACAAGCGAGTGGTTAAGGGCCCTGACATATGATCGTCATGCGGTCAATTGAGGTTATGAATTAGAGCTTCGCTTTCATTACACAGCTCTCTCAGTGCCTGCGTGTCCATACAATATGCTACCCGTGTACGAAGGAACCAATCTGAAGTGGCACGTTATACCGCGTTGCAAGGTGTAGTAGTATTTCCAAGATAATCTCGGCGAAGAGAAACTGATTTCAGAGTGAGCGGTGCGATCTTCATAGGTTGCGCTGGCTTGGCCACGTGTACCGTATGCCAGTCGACCGACTTCCCCGAGGGGTACTTTTCGCACAACCATGCAAAGGGTGGAAACGAGCCAGGGGAGGTCAAACACTGACTTGGCAGCGAATTTTTGAAAGCCGTTACCAGCAAACTCAGCTGCGCTGGTCATTGTCGTCTCCTTGGATGGGAACCCCGAGACAGGACACATCAACGGTTAGGGACATTGTCAGACATGGCCCAGTCACGCCCTCAATGGCGCTCGTGCATCCAAGCTATTGCCTTCAATGCGTAGCTCCCTTCCCAATCTCCCCACATAAAAGTCCACTGGCAACCGTGCGCATCTGCCTACCTCACCTCCCCAAATAATCAATGAACAATACTGGGTCTGCATCTGCTTCTGACCCATCTATTCAGCATTACTCGTAAACTTAACTTCATCACTTTTGACAGCTACACCCGCACAGAACAATACTGATGGCTCACTGCCGCAAAACCATGTCAATCAGTTTAGGGGAGTCCATGTAATAAGAAGAAAATTGGGAAAGGAGGCTATCACTGACCTAACACAAATGCTGAAATACCTACAATCTGGACAGAAACCAGGAACGTAAATCCCACTGCCACCGGATCGCAGCCATAACTCCAGCAAAGCACTCGAGGGTGGGTCGCGTCGGCAGCACCCAGGCTTTTCGTGATATCCTTCATGTTTCTTCCAGTGTAACGGTGTTTACTGCTGGTGAGGCGCGCGAGTAGTCTGTGGTTTGGCGTCCAAGCTCTGCTCCCGCATCTGATGGACGGTGAAGTTTGTTACGGAAATTATGCGACTGCTTTGCGTTGTTCGTTTACTATTGTGTAATAGTCAATGAATACTCAGGAAAGTTCAAAGGGACGCGTGAGAATGTTCAGTCTTTAAAGAACATGTGCATTTGAGATCTTCACTTTCCTGTCTAATAACCTGTACCTGCTTATTTCACTTATGCTAATAAATGACTTCGCAGCGAAGGGTGTTCCTCCTTTCACCAGTACTGACCACATCTGGTTGGCAGCTACCACTTCTACAGAACTTCGAGCCCACGACTTGGTAATTATCAGCTCCTCCCTGAGCATGATTTGGGAAAAACTCTGGCAGTTTACTCGTAGTCAGATTCCAAACGACTTTTGACGAGTTGCCAAACAAAGCAAACTAGTTAAATCTTTCATTCTGTTTGCCAATTCATTGTAAACTATTGATCGTTTTGGAATTTTTCGTGCGGCGAGTGCAACAACTTGGCGTTGATTAGCCGTCAGTAGTTAAGGAGCCTGTTGACTGCATCATGCACGCCTAATAGAATGAGCTGAACTTGCTGGGTGTGGGACATGGAACTCTGTTTACTGTTCAATATTTCTAACATTTATTGGCTAACTGCTTATCTCGCGCAGCATCTTGAAGATGTGTCTCACTTTTTTCTCGTCATGCAAGTTTGCTTTCTGCGTGTGCGTGCGTGTCCAAAAGTGGACCGATCTGTTTCTTTGAGTTCACTCATTTAAAGATCAAGTTAACGCTCACGAAACTTCCAGGGTGTCACACCAGGGTATCACATCTTGTCGTGGATTGTTTATACTCAATACTTTCACTGCACTGTCCTATCTGTCACATATGTTAGAAGCCACCCGTCAACCGTCGAAACGAAGAAAGAGAAAAGGTAGCGCAGCTGCCACAGAAACAAACAGCAACAGCAGCACAGGGAGAGCGTCCAAACGCAAACAGTCTCCAGCTCCTCTACCATCTCATCACATCGCACAGCCAGGGGTGAGTTCTCCGCGTTGGTAGTCTTTTTTTCAAAGATCAAGATGTGTCTCCTTGCCTGCTGTTTTTCATCCAATTATCCCTTTGAATGTGCTCGTCAGCCAGGCCCGAAACTTGCATCAGTATTTCTTTCTTGATAGAACACACTTCAAAGGGTTGCTGAGAACTTCGACAACCCACTACGGGTTTCGTCCTTCTCGGGGCTCGCCAAGTCGGGGTGGTCCCCGAGGTTCCGCCAGCCTCATGTTTCACCGGAACACCAAATTGTGTGTAATTGACGAAGTACACTCATTTGCAAGTTAATTTGGTTCCGATTAGTGACTCATCTGGATTCCAGCTGAAACGTGAGGTGACCTTTGCGCAGCACATTCATTTGGGGAATATCATAGACAAGAGTTTTGTGTGAATTCCGCTAACACTGATGCAATTTGTAAATGAGCTTGGTTCATCAGTTGCGTGCCATTTGGCTTTGAAGTAGGACGTAAGGTGGTCGGAAATTTGGAGAATGATGAGCCTCGAGAATGGCGGAAGCGGTAGCAGGCTGTCGAAGGGGTTTTGGCAAGAAGTATACTTGAATATTGTGCCAACTGAAACATGAGGTGGCCTTGGTGTACATCATTGAGTTGAAGAATATCATGAAGGAAATTCTTGTTAACACCAAAGGAGTGTATTTCGTCAAATTCACCAGTATTCCTTCTCGCTGCTGATGTAGTCGCGCAACACCCAGAGAGTTTCTAGGCTAGTTTCGCCCGCACGCGGCGACCAGAGACAGGTTGTAGTGAGGCGACAAGATCATCTTAACTATTTACAGAGCAAATCAAACGGCCACCCCAAGTCTTCGTGATCGGACGGGAAGCGTCCAATCAACAAGGCTTGATTCTGGTTGGCTGATATCCTGGTCAATTAGAGCACACCCTCTTACCCTCCATGATTCTCTATACACATCCGGATAACGTGATGTTCGTTTATTCCACGCGTCTGCCTATAGCGAGAAGGACCTAACGGAGACAAATCGCTGCCTTACGCCATCGTAGTTTTCTCCTCCGAGTAGCTTCCTTCAGCACCTTGCCATTTTTGTCCCAGAGCATTTGACGCCTGGAAGCCCCCGTCTTCGGGGTTTCGGTTGGTTTTGTGGGGTATCTTGTTATCAGCTTCGATCAGAAAGTCGTTTATGCTGAAACGATTTTCAGCTGTCCTACTGAAGCGATTTTCCTCTTTGGTAGTTTGGGTTGCGCTAGGCGGCCCTGCACTGTGACTTGGCTGGGGATCTCATGGAAAGGCCGCATCGGTCGGAATTTTGTTCGGGAATGTATTTTTACCCTTTACCTGATTAAGTGCAGAGCAGCTGGGAAAGAGTAGAGAGCTTTTGAGTCTAAGTTCCGTTGTAGTCTTTGGACTCAGAATTCGATATTATCCAGACAGTCTGCAGAATCTGTTTTCACTCCTGGTCCCACCTACCTGCTTAGACGTTGTGATAGTTCGATGCGAACGGCTACTCGGAACCAACAGCCGAGGGGCTAGGTCGGGACCAGAGGTTTTGTCACTGTCCCAGAGGTATGTGGCAAGCCTGTAAATCCTATCCTCAAAACCCTAATGGGTCGCGCATGCCGTCGGATTGATCTCTGATTAGTTATTCGTATTATTGGAGATAGTTCTTTTACGCGGATAGCAAAATATCTGTAGAATAGCGGCGACTTCTACGAGACTGACTCATATTGAAAGAGTAGGGGGCAAAAGTTGTCACTGTTGCCGTGCCGACCAGCAAATCTTTCATTCTGTTTGGACGTTTTTGCTCTGGTCGAAATGGTACACTTGGAACCGGTCTTGGATAAACAGGCCTCCATTAGTGGCAACCAATATTCGACAGTGAATTTTTACATTTTACATTGTCACAACCGTACACATTTTTCTAATCACAGTTGTCTTCTCCGCGGTCGTTCGCAAATCCCAATAGTCCATTTATTATTATTATTATTATTATTATTATTATTATTATTATTATTATTATTACTATTATTACTGGAATAGGTTTGTTCGTGCGTAATATTTATTAATATCCGTTACGTTAGGCTTCCTTGAGATCCACACCGGGCCCAGGTCCTCTAAGCGATTGGGCAGTGTCTTCCATCCCGGTCACAACCTCTGTGTATTTTGGAAACTTTTTTCGGGTGGCATGACAGCTAGGCACCGAAAAGGTGCTACTGCTGAACCATTAACATTGTGATCCTCACATGGGTCAAAAAGGCAGATGTACGTATATTTTTGTCCCGGTTATTTTTTTGATTGTGTGCCTCTCGGCATCTTCTGGCTGCACCGCTTTGGCAGGCGCATAGTTGTTCGGTTTCACTGGTCCAAGATAATAAAATTGCGGAAGTTGTTACTAGAACACTGGGTGATTGTATGGTTATCACCCATTTCTCAGTTTTAATTTGTTTCCGGCTGATTAGCACCAAATTGCTTGTTCACATTGTCTCGAACGACATGAGTTGACGATGAAACATGTATTGCACAGTTAGAGCATGCCCCTCTACCACCTCTGAAATTTCCATCATATTCCTCCAAAATCCGTTGAAAACACCCGCAGACTTCTGTTGTCTGTCCTGTGAGGAACTTGAGAATTCGTCAGTGTTGGTAGGTCCTAAGAAGAAGCACTACCTTTTGGTACCCCCAAAGGTCTTGTCGCCTTTACATTATTCAATCTTGTAGATATCGCGCTCTATCGATAGTTTGTGCCAGTGGAGTGTTCGTCTGCAGTCTGAGTGTGTGAACTCAGCTTTGATTTCTTTTGCGAAACTCTCTACTACAGTTTGTCCTCCAAAGTGCACATCTACTGTTCTATCGGTGCACTTTCTGGTTTTCTAGTGTTCCCTGTACGGCTGAGGGCAGAAGTAATCTTAGCCGAATTTAAGGAAGCCGAAATTTAGTTATGGCTTGATAGCCAAATCCCCTGCATATAGAAAATAACTATGACATTTTTAGTTTATGTTTAGAAAGACAAACAGAACAATACCAACCAGTTTTGCGTTTTTCAGAAGTTTTTGGAGTTAAAGCCCAATGAGGGCCCGTTTTGCAGGGAACAGTATCTGTGGTCTTTCTCCGGTAGAGGAACCCACAATCGCTCATTTTCGGGTGATTGTTATGGAGGTAATCCTACGCTCAGGAGGCACCGATACAAAGGAACTGATTGTAATTTCAGTGAAATGAGATAATCGGTCGAAAGTTTGAGCATCAGAAAATCGTGCCATTTGCACACATCAATAGGGTCATTGAAATGTTTGCTCTCTTTCGAACTGGGCGATAAGTAATGAATATACTTTATAGTGCGTAGGTCACTCTTTCCGGGCCTTTATCAATTGGTGTTTGGTATCAGAGCTGGTATGGTCACTGAGAGAGAGACTTCGACGCTTGTTTTCACGTTTATGTGGATAAATGAATACCCGCGCATATTTCTGGGTCATCCTGAGTTCTTAATTCTGGGGTTCTCTGTTTGGAGCCAAAATATACGTGAAAGGGACGGTTACAAAGCATTACAAGTCACCACATTGGGGGACTTCTTTTGTGTTATATGACCTGACTCACTTTTTTCACTGGAAAGCACATATTTTTGACAAATATGTATTTGGTGACAAAGTAGCTAGTCTCTTTATTTGGTAATAAGCTTATTCCGGCTGTCAACAGCTGTTTGGACTAAAATTCATACCTTTTGTAGCACGTTTCCTTGAGCTGGGGTAGCTAGCGTATCTAAGCTTATTGGTAATATGTGAGAAATCAAACTGCCTTGCGCCCAATAGCCATTGTTCAATAACTTTTACTTTAAAGGATGTGATGATCGTCGGCGAACCAACCTTGATGGGTGGTGACTTTGGAGATGAGGATGAGCGCTTGATCACTCGTCTGGAAAACACGCAGTACGATGCCGCCATGAACGCAAATCCGCACATGCATCCCAATTTTTCCAGTCCGAACGAAGCACCAAACCTCATCTCCTCTCCTCCCGGTAGTGTCAACTTGCCCATGAACTCTGGACCACATTCTTTGCCAGGTGTTCAGTTTCGGACTGCATTATCCTTAGGCGGTCCAAATTCCCATCCGGGTATGGCAATGAATGATCCTGTATTCTCCAATAGCTTACTGTCGACCTCACAACATCCTTCGGGGGTTCCAGTGTCTATGTTTCCCGGACAACAGCAACAGCATCCCATATCCACATCAGCCCGTTTTGCGCCACACGGTAATCCCGTTATGGTATCCCAGCACTATGTTCTTGCACAATCCAAATCGTCAATGTCCGGCTCAAACACACCTTCCTCTCGAGGTATGTTTAGAGATACACATAGGGATGTAGCATTTTTTATACGTATATTGGGCATGGATAATTCCTGGTTTCAAAAAAGAACAGTCGATAGATAGGATTTCGATTTTATCACAGTACGCCCTCAATCTAACAGCCCTCTCTGTAGCCAAGTGGCTGTGCACGAGACTCACAAGTGTCTGGTTATTCCTTCCTCCATAGAACGACTACCTCCGATGTGATTGAATCCAGTTAGCCCTCCTTAGGTTGTGTTCGAGAGGGATTACGCCACCGAAACTTCTCGAGCTCAAATTGACGGTGTACACTAGCACATTTTTAAGGCAGCCACAAGTGCTAACAAGTGAAGTCCGAATCGTCAGCTTCTTGTCCGTCAGTTCAAATATCGGACACAGTCCTTGTTTCCTGTAGATGATGTGGAGTTACGAAGAGGCACTGGTTTCGCCTGGCAACGTCTGGTTCACAAATTCCTACGTATGGCTCTTTAGTTTGCCCGTGCGATTTTCCCATATAACCTAATCAGATAAGTTTCTTCTCTTTTCCCCAGATTTCTACCAACCCCCACTTCCTTCCAGTGCAAGCGACCTTATGATGCACCCGTCAGGCCGCTCAAGCAGTACTTCATCACTGGTGGACGGTGGTAGTAGCCTTGGTGGATTTCCCAATTGTCCCTCGCCCAACATGCCTTCAAGACAGTCTGCTCGGTTTACGCCACCTGGCCTACCAAATGGCCTTGGATCTGTCAGCTCCACATCGGCCCAACAAAATTTCCTCTTACCTCCGGAAATGGTGGGCTGCGCGAACTCTTTATCGCAGATGCCTATTTCTTGTTCCAGTCTAGGGTCCACCCCACCAACGTCGTACACCCCCGAGGCGATTGACTCAACTAACATGATGCACTCATCAGTTAATCAAGCATCTGCTGGAACGGCAGTGAAAGCGGGCGCGTCTCCAGTGATATTTAGCTGTATGGGTTCCGGCACTAATGGTACGCAAGGGACACCAGAACGTAAGCTGCAGTGTGCTTCCAATGTTTCGCCTTTGTGTTTAGAGTTGACGATTGGCATGGCAGCTAGGCACCGGAATGGTGTTACAGCTGAATGATTACTATCATTATTACTAATATTATTAATTATTATTACGATTGACAGCTTTCCCACGGGCTCCCATGCAAAGCTTCCAGAACCCTGTCGCATGTGTGATGATCACCTGTATTTTAGCGGCTGGGTGATTTGTGTGAAAGCTGTGCTGTGGCTTCGATCATTGTATCCCATGAAGTTATGCCTTCAAACAGGAAGTAGGATAGGCTTCGCTTTTCACAAACCCTTTATTTCGCTCCTCAGATTACTCTTCCGCACCATGGGTGGCTAATTAGTCACCCATTCGTGTATTGTGGGCGGAGTTCGGGGTTGTTTGGGTATAGGTAAAACCATGTGCTGTGCCGATTAGCACGGTACATGCACTCATTTATTGTCATCGTCGATGAACGAGACCGTAACTCGATTGACTGCACAGGCTGTAACTGTTTCCGATTTCGACTAGGAAGGTAACATTCATTCTCCCATGTTGTCAGTTTGCAGCGAATTAAAGCTGCTTGTAGTAGTGAATGATAATCGTGATCAGGTGTTAGCCGTGAAAACCTCGTGGTTACATCTTTACTGTGCTTCTTTCTTCGATGAGAAGGTGAGCCCCGTTTAGATACTCATTTTTTGGAGGCTGTAACCGGTATTTTGAGTTCTACGCCTACTAGGGATGATGCAGCAGCGGCAAGTATCTTTTGTTCATGGAAGTTTTGGGGCTCTAATATTCGATATGCATCATTAGTGTCGGGCGCGGACTGGATCATCCTTGTTAGCGTTTCTGACCAATGGTATATTTCTTCCCGTCCACGAAGATGAGACCTTTCAACGCAATTTGGTTTGTTGCTTGTGACCTGCGGTGAAAAATTTCACAATTGGTGTTTACAGGATGTGATCAAACAAACACATTATCTAGCGTACTGTTGGCTAGAAACTTTCCGCAATATTTTCGACACTGCTGATCCACTAATGTGAAGCAACCTTTTATCATTATGATTTTGAACAGACATCATATTTACGCAATGATCTGGACCTATTTACCGCTTATCCTGCGGTACTTACTGTGGCCAGTATGATAGACAAAGAAACAAGGTGCAATTTGAGAAGCACAGTTAAAAAAGGTTGACGTTCAGCGAACGAAACGGACACAATTCCTGTTTTCACTTTACATTGATGACTGCCTCTGCGAGTCGGATGTTGGATGCGTGAAGAAGGATCACGAATGTACATTAATCCGTACAGTGTCTGGTTTTTATTAAGCACCCGGCGGTGGACGACGCTGGCGGTGTTCGGTCGCGTGACCCGTTGGAAGCAGACAAATGTGGTTGGTTTACATGCTTCTTCACTCTGCTGAAGCGCGTCCGACTACCCTTATTCGAGGTCGCGTTTCTGTTCTACCCACGTAGGTGGCCACGCATTCGCAGAGAGGCAGTAGATCATATGAAATTTGGCAAACGAAAGTAGACTTACATTGACGAATGAGGCTGGATTATGGCTGCAAGTGTAGAAAAAAGACTGGTTTCCCAGCATAGTAAGTGCGTTTTGTAGGTTCTAATAACTCCACTGAATACTGAGCGCAGAATCGGTCTTGTAGCTGAGTTATGAGGTTTCAGTACTACGCGTAAGGTCGGTGGAAACTGAATAGTTCACTAGTTGCTTCGCCCTTTTTGGGTCTCAGGTAGGCTCAATTCCCGAATCTCCACCGACCTCAGTTCATACTTGATTTACGGGGTCTTGTGAACCTATTCGTCTGATTCCCTTTTACAGCCCATGGTGTTGTCGGTAGATAGTTCTACTAATACTTCTGTGATGTAGCTCAGGGGTATCCGAACTGTTTCTAGCGTGGTCCAGTCGACCTTTTTGATACGGCTCCCAAGGTGGGATGAAAGTGGCCAACTTATACAGCAGAACCCACTAGGAAGTTCCTCAATAATGACCGAGTGTTAGTGCCATGCTGATATCTATTTTGATTCATGAACAAGCGCCGGAGTACAACACCCTGTACAGCGGTCAATGTAGAGAGGGTCTTAATGAATCTACTTACAAAGGTGCTCGGCAGTCCGATGCTAACGTACACGTAGTGCAGCCTTAAATAGCTCCTCAGGTACATGGCGTATCAGTTCGTAAAACCGTAGCCTGGGGGACTCACCCCACTGAGGTATAGTAAGGCGAATGAAACAACTCAACCATCTCTTTTAAAAGAGTTTCAAACAAAGGATACCTAATCAAACTCACTTGTGAAACTACCGGCTTCATGACGAAGGAAAAATCCGAAGAATTCAATGTTCGCCGATGCAGAGTATAGTGTGTAAACACAGATGTCGCAGATTAGTTTCAGGGCTTTTGCCAACTACTGTGCCAGTTAACACTGGCCAATTAGACGTTGACAGAGCAACTTTGTACAATTGGTTCTATATATTTAGTAGCTGGTTCCCCCCATGTCTTGTGCGATATTTCGCTCTCAAGATTCATGCGATCGTCACCATTGTTGCACTTTTGAAATCTCGATGCATCATTGGGAGTGAAATCTGTTTCTTGGATGCTATCAGCTCGAGTTAGCAAAACGAATCCAGAACCTTTATCACATTGGAGGATGATAATTTCGTTATTCCATCTTACTTTTCCAAGAGTTTGTGAGGTGTCACTAAGAGGAATTTCACTCTGGTTGTATTCTTGTTCAGGATCTGCTGTCCCATCTTTTACCTGAGGTTTGTCATTTTCGGGCGTGAGAGTCAGCGTGAAACATCTTGAGAATGTTCGCACATTCAGACCGCTTCTCGAGTAACACCGTATTTTGCGATAAACGGAGTCGAATTAAGCTGTTAACCCAAACAAGACTATCGCTATTCACTGCGGAAAGTTTTACCCCTTTTTCAACAGTTTTCGAAGAGTGAAGCTTTGATCTAGCCTCCCTCTTCCATGGCGAAATGGGGTTTGATTTTTATCAACGTTCGGTTATTTGACATAGGCTTTCAGACTACCCGTCCCTGATCTATTCATGCACGGTTTTCAAAGATTGTAGATTTTGAAGTTATCGTTCCGTAGTTCCAGAAGAAACTGACTAGTCCTATCCGATTGGCTGTCGGATATCCCTCAGCTTCGAGGGCACAAACAATTTAGATTCGGATCTCATTCTGTTTGGCATCATTTTCAGATCTGGGTCGAAAGACGTCAGAAGTTAAACGAGAATGAATTAGATTGATTAATAAAAGCGTGACACTTCGGTTTCAAAGCTAGAATGGTATTGTTTTTACATTTCTGCGTAGCTTTATTCTGCTGTCTAACGATAACTTTCCTTGAATAGCCCCGCAGAGAACGAATGCCTTTCCGGAATTTTTAGGCGTTCTACCTAGACGCGGTCATCTTTTGCTCGAACGTATTCTGGGTTGGATACTGCTACTTGAGGGGGGATGTTTATGAGGTTTCGTGAAGATTTTGTGAGCTCAAGTAAACTCAAGAATCGAGTGAACAGCTCTTAACCAAGTGTTCCTTCATCGAAGTTACCGTGGCTTTCCGAATATTCCAGCCTACACCTTGATAAGTGGGCTTTAAAGTCACGTTTCCTTCGGCCGGTAGTTTGGTAATGCTATGAAAGGGTGCCACAAATTTTCGTAAGGTTTTCTTACGAGCGACTGTTTACTCATCCGGACTTCTTTTGAGCATAGTACTTTGCGGTTGCACGACTATATTGTACAGAAGGGTGGATCAGCTTCATCAGAGTCGCGGATTGTAGCAGCCAGTGAACGGCTTTCTAAGACGGGGTTCTTGCTAATAAGAATATAGGTATTCTTCACTGGTTTGCCGAGATGGCTCAGTGGTTAGGGCGCGAATTTACTGACCGGAAGGTCTGTATTTCGAATCCAGTCTCTGCATCACGACTTATCCCATCTAGGCTTGGGCAACCTGGCAGTATCCCAGCCCCCGTGCTTCCTTCGTGTGGCATGACAGCTAGGCACCGAAAGCGTGCTACAGCTGAACGATTGTTATTTATTATTTTATGATAGATCGGGCATGGATCCAAACGTGGTCCGTCAACGACAATACTACCCACAGCAGACCGATATTGACAACATGCCCGTAATATTTTTTTCGTATTGTCACTCATTGGAGATGGTTGAATAGAAGTCCAGAACTATTCTTGAGAGTGTAAGTATCCCTTTCCTGCCTTCTTCGGTTACTTCCTAGTGGCAGTATCATTTCAGAATGATAGAACAGGTTTTATTTCGTCAGACTGATAAAATCAGCTCATCCGCTAACAATCCAAGGCGAAACTTGTCTTTGCGATTAGCGCAATTGCACACCAAGAATCGTGCTCAAGAGCTAACTGCAGACACGAGGAAGAATGACTTTTTACTACGTCAACGAACTACAGTTGTATCCCCCTGTATAAGCCAATGGAAAGGAACCGGCTGAAAGTAGCCTCTTTTACTAGGTGGTCTCTTCTGAAAATAACTTTACTGTCCAAATGTGCCTCGGAGAGCTAACTGTAGGTAATCTCTTCTCAGGTGATCTTTCAGGGAGGCAGGTGTGGTTAGGCCACCGTCTGCAATGTACATATTCGTTGACTATCTTCTGTGAATGAAACTCATGGCTGAAGTCAACGGGCTTTCGATATGCAATTCCTTCCCAAAAAGAACGCATGTGCGGGAAAGGGCGGACTTTATTGTCAGAAGGCATCCTTTGAGAGGGAGAAGTAGATGTGGCACAACGTAATCTCGGAATGTCGGTATGGTTTACCCCACATAACTCCAAAATTGGTGGGAACTTGCAGCTGAGCGGCCAATATCAACCTTTGCCCGGCTCGTCGCGTATTTCCCTCTATTACCGTGTAATACGGTTCGCAAATTCATCTTTTTTCACTGCTTTGGAACTGCTGGAACCCGTGGAACCTACATCGACTTGGCATATCATTCGGCACACAAGCTTACCTGATATATGTATATATAGCCATACTATATTATTATATTAATATATTACTATATGTATTATATCATATATTAGCCACTTTACCGTCCTATTCCATCGTTCTTCCCTCTTTTGAAACACTAGAGACCCTCGCTCCAATGATGGTGGGCCCTGGATGTGACCAACTTCCAGCTGGAGTTTTGAATGAAGCCGAGGATGTAAAGTCTTCAGTTGCACACCATGTGAGGTCAAATTCGGAATCGGGTGAGTGTTGGCTTTGCTCACTAGTTACTTTCCAGTAACGCATCTCCCTTGTTGACCAATGTTACTGAGTTGCACCATCGCATTCAGTTTAAGGGACTACCTATTTTTGGAATAAAACCTCTGGGTTAAACAAGGCCGTAAGCAGGTCTGCCACTTGATGTTTTAGTGATCCATTCTTTCTACTGAGCAACTCACCAGGTCTAAAAAAATCTTACGTTCAGTTCCCTGCAAACTTGATCCTTCTGTTTAGGGCGGGCAATTTGTTCCATGCAGTCTTTTGGGATTGCTATGTAGGTTGTCAATAAAAGAAAACAAGGGTGAATCTTCAAAAATAGCTGCAAAAACCGCCCACAATGATTCTGTGGAGTTATATCTAGTATATGCTTTTGGAAAGCTGAATTCACTATCACATCTTATTGGTAATCAGTTATTTAAGGTGGTTCATCCTCAAAGTTTGAGGTCGTGCAGCCGTTGTCTTTGCGGTAGACAAACTAGTCACAAACGATACTCCGCCTAATCGGACGACCCTGTAATTTTTACAAAGTTTCCGGTTTCGATATGGGCCCTTCGGTTCGCCCTTCTGTTCCCACAAAACAACATTCTGGAAGACTATCATCAAGATCCTTTATTTATTTTTCAGTTTGAATCCTTATCGAAGCGAACGCTGCTCTGTACCTACTGGTGTAAACGCGCCTATTTTGGAACTATGCACTGTGTTCAATTTGAGCCAACATCCAAACTTGTATATTTGCTTGTTTAAGGCATCCAGTGTACATAGAACATTTAGGGCAGTCCGATAGCTTTTTTTGCACATATTTCGTCTATGCCTACTTCTTAC
This sequence comes from Opisthorchis felineus, assembly GCA_004794785.1. Classification (NCBI taxonomy): domain Eukaryota; kingdom Metazoa; phylum Platyhelminthes; class Trematoda; order Opisthorchiida; family Opisthorchiidae; genus Opisthorchis; species Opisthorchis felineus. The sequence goes on along the minus strand of SJOL01002045.1, from coordinate 331,129 downwards.
TATGGCCCGATGGCTTAGTCTCGGGAACCCTTCTTCCCTTGTCACCGCTACTGTGGCATGTGTACCATACTCTCTCTTCATGCACACTCTAATACTCATTGTGTTTCCTGGCCAGATACCGCTTTTGCTACCACACTTCATGTTTTTGTACATAACTTATATGTTTATCTTCAACATTTTGATCAGGTAATGAAATTTTCACCTTCAAATCGAAAATAGGCTCATTCGGTCTACTCATTGCTGGCGGTTTTTGCAAGCAGCAGGGCAGTTGTTCTAAATAGGCTACCCACCCGAAGGCGACTGGTTCATGTAAAAGGATGAATCAGCTTTACAGGTTTCTCTTACTGTCGATGCGGCAGTCAGAGGCCTGGTCCGCAGAGATTGGAAACTCATTCCAATTCCAGCAATAAACCTCGTATGCTCCTTCGAGACCGAACCGCTCCATATGTGACTTATCTATATCAATCAGGACTTCCGATGACCTAGACGGCAGCGCTACTTCATTCGCATTAAGGAGGGCGGGGCCGGTTTGAAATGTTTTTTGTTTTTGGACACTGCGACCAAACCTTTGAAGGGTTCGTTGCTGCAGTAGTTGCGTGAGAGGTGGGTTTTCTAAACAGCCTTGTCTGATTATGTCAACTCATCGAATATTCCTGAGTGCGCCTCGAGTTTACGCGTATCGTCCTCGCTATGTTGGTGGATTGCCATTCTGTGTATCCGGACCCTTGTACGCAAGCTTAGTTCGTTCTTATTATGAAGCCTACTTGAGTTTCAGAAAGTTATACTTTGAAGATCGACACAGATAAATTTCTTCCTTCGTTTATTTCGTTAGGTAGGACGATAGAACCCCAGTCTCACTGATTCCATTTTCTTTTTGGGAACCTGATCAAGGACGGTCGTTAGGTATCTCATGTTTTTAATCGGGATTTCTTCCTGTAAGTTATGTCAGTCTGTGTAACGGTACCACTATTTCATTCTTATTGCGAATCATCAACAGGTTGTGCGTAAAGAATCTCCAGGGTGATCCGAATCCGAGGTCTTCTGTCTAGTAGTTCAAAGCCAAATAGCTGTAATACGAGCGGCTGGTCAGCAGCGTGATTAACTCGCACTTAGGTAGGATATAGCGTCACGGCCGAGTAGGACAACATAACGAGTGTGTTCGAGGTCTCCAACACAAAAAGGGCTTGTCTGGGTACTAGGATACCACTCACATCCCTCGCATCGTTCAATCAATAGGGGTGTTTACCAACGCAGGTGTTAAACAGCATGGTTGTATCACGCGTGAACAAACTCAGCGGTCTCCTGTAGAAGTTTTTGAGGATTCTCTGCTTTGCCATCTTGGGGATCAGAAGCGGGGAGAGTGGTTTCGTGGAGTAGAGCGTCACAACGAGATATATTTTAGCAGTTGTAATAGAACTCTTGTGCTGTAGCTGACCAGTCGTGTTAGTGGACAAAAGGTGGAGTGAAAACACTTGGATACCGAAATCGATTACACGTAGCTTTCAATACTAAAACCGATTGATCTATGGTTAGTCGAAGGAAAATAAACATCATTTTAATTGGGCGTTCTCTATCCATGTGTTCAGTCGCCCTTTGCGCGCTTCAGCTGTTTAACATGATCAATTTCATTGTCATTCAGCGTGACAGACGGTTGAGTCGAGATAAATCAATGGTTAGAGCGAAAACTTACCGGGTGGTCCGTGGTTCAAACCCAACCTCGGCACCTGAACTCCTTGCATCTCGCCTACCAGAGGAGATTGAAAATGAGAGCACGTTTTGGACGTTGAAGTAAAATAGGATCTTGCGGGAACATTGAACTCCTCACTAGAGTTCGGTTTATAATTTTACTTTCGTTCAAGATGTCTCCTAATGGGTACGGGTCTTGTCTAATGCTTTGTCGAATGGAAATGTATTCAGCGATTGTGAGAACCAAGCGGAGAAATGGGAACAGTTCTTGGGGGCTTTTGTTTTTCCAGAGGGAAGGCTCATAGGTTTCTGACAGAAAGTAGTGTTGTCTTGCTGCCACTCGGTGTATGCAGCAGATGAGTGTTCTGATCCTACGAACTCGTACTCACATTGTTCTGGTTTGACCAGTCCTTCCCCAGTCTCGCTGCAGTTAATCTGACCAATGTACATCGAGACGAGGAAGTCATGGACTCAAGTTTGCTCTGATGAGTGCTCATCAGCAGTTTATCTCTTTTTGTATCGGGATTTTAACCCCGGGCACCTGCCGTACGAGGCAAGCGTGTTGCCTCCACTCTACCGGCGCACGCTGAACGCACCTGAATTATCAAGTGTTTGAAAGTGAAAAATGTGGATGGGTTGCGTCACACATGGGACCCGATAAGGTGTGTATCAGACGAGCCGTAATTGGACTTCGAGGTTGTGCATCAACAACGCTGGGCGAGACTAAGAATAGGTAATGGTCTTCATTATAGAGTGCATTAATGATGATTAGACGTAGTTAATTAACGGCAAAACGCCAATATGGTCACCGTCATCGACGACATAATTATCAAGCTGATGTGTGTGAATTTCCTGTTTCAGAACTCACAAACTGCGATCTTCCAGCCGTGTTACCTCACGATCAGCCTCGGTCAGGATGTGCAAATGTCCATGAAATCGAAAGTTATTTGCTGGAAAGGGTGTTGGGCTTTGTGCGAAGCTGTTTAGCGGTTTCTAACGGTTGGGATAGCTATCGTCTTAATTAGTTTCAGTTCTCAGCTGCTAGCTGCAGCGTAAATTTCGTAAATTTGTTTGCTAGGAACATAGCCCAGTGCGGACTGATAAGAATCAGACTTTCAAGGCACGGTTAATTTTAGTGTAAAGCATTACGGCTGCCCAAAGGTTGACACTGATGCAGAGTGAGTTGTGATGAATGCGAGACCGGGGGTCGCTCTTTTCGCATTTTTAGATGAGAAGAGTGGTAGCATGGATCGTGTCTGATTGCGATCTGCCTGCCATTTTTAGTTAAACGGCTCAGAATAGTGCCCATATGGGGTTTCACCGCTGGATGGCTGTAGGACGTTGGAAATGTGAAATTTGCGCAGTGCGTGACTCAGATTGCTTAGGGGACCCATAAAAATGGCAAACTATTCAGCTGATCGTAGTTACAACGTGGTTATAACATTGCGAGTTCTCGCGACCAAACCGGGCAGCAACCGTACACCCTCCTTACAAGGGAACTAAGTATGAGAAGTACTTCATGGGGCAAAGTGAATTTGGCGACCCTCGATTTATTACATATCAAAAGCAGCATTCACTCCTGGTTTTTGGTTTATTCGTCCGGCTTGGCGGGTGGATTGCAAACGCTTCATCACCAATCGAGGTGGCATCGTCAGTGCGGGGTTGAGTGGGTCAGTACGCCCACTCATGTCAAATTATGTCACGAAGGCGTGATACTTATACTTATAAAAAGTATGTGCTGGCTTGTTTTTTCCTCTCCAAGAGACTACAGAAGTATCTGAACTGTGGATAACCTACCGCTGGTCTGTTCAGGTTCATGAAAAGACGCCCAGTTGTTTCTGAAACTCGTTCGCAAGGGCAGGAGAAACTGGTATGCCTCGAATTGAGAGTAGGACTCAGTTGTTTTGGAAATGTTATAAAGGAGGCCAAAGATTTGATATAAAATTTAATGGATCGGGTGTAACTGTCAAAAGATATGTCGCTGTCGACTGGCATATGCGCATGATAACTGTTAGGTACTTCAGATGAAACATCACTGGGATTTCAAGACTACTCATAACGTTGATGAAAACTCCGAAGAACTGCCTTCTTTGAGCTGATCAGATGGGCATAGTCTCCAACAAGTTTGTTTCTTGTTTGGATTAGAGATTCAGAGGAATTTCAGCATCAAGTTAATTAACAGTGATATCCCTTTTTATCACAGGGCCGTTTTTTCTACCTGGTACTTCTTGTGGGCCAGAAAAGGCCTAAGAATCCTTGAAATACAGTGGTGTTGGCTGAAACCACGCCTACTTCTCGTTGGTTCAAATGCTAATCCACTAGCAACAATCATTTCGGGACAGTCGGCAGACAAGAAACTGTTGCCACGTTGACTGCAAGCAGAACCTTAGGCAAAGCGACAAACGACGTAGAAAATTTCCTGTACGAGCTTTGTGACCCCGGACATACCGGATCCTCGCTTTTCAGTGAGCTAACGTTTTTGGAATTTCAAGGAGTCTTGTGAACAAGCTGATAGGAACTACCCAATCGTTTTCGGTAGTGTGCTGGATGCCGTCAAAGAGACTACCTCCTAGAGGAGGTTATAATTCTGCTCCGCTTGGGCGGCCATAAACTTATCCGTTTCACATGGCTGCCTTAGTCACCGTAATCACATCGAAATGGAAGGCTGTGAATTATTCGGAATGCATCTTAGTGGGTGATACTCGTCTTCGGGTATTTAGGAGGCATACAGTCGGGTTTTATGCAGCATGGTAGACCTGAGCGGTCTCCAGTGCGCAACCACGGCAGTGATCTGTTTCGAACACACCGTGGAAGCGTGCGGGTGGGATCGTTTCACAAACGGAACCAACTTTAGTCTTGAGCGGCGCTGGCCGTTGACAATCCCCGATGAGTATTTTGAGCGCATACTGTAATTATCAACGACACGAGCAAGCGTGTTTGGTAGCTGGTTTGTTGCGTGCGTGCGTGTCTGGTGCTTGATAGGTATCCGTAGCTGACTCGTTTTCGAACGTACAAAGGACACCCAAATGTTTCGTCTCCGCTGCACCAGGCTGGCGCATACGGGAGCTGGACAAGATCCGTTCCGTTCACTGACAACGCAGTCGACGTTTTTCACTGGTGTAAAAGTATTACTGTCTGATTTTATTCGAGGAAGACCTTTGAACAAAAATTGTCAGACTGGAGCTTGGACATTCATCATACACTTACTTTATGCGTGGATGAGGGAGAGATCTGACGATGGTGTCTACGGTGTGGATGTTTCCTGTCGCAGGTGAGGATTTGGAGTAGGATACGAATGTCTCATATATGACCACCTAACTGAGTAGGTCCAAGTCTCAGTTTGTTGTGGAAAACATACAGCAGCCTGATACATAAAACTTCAAAGACCTTTACACAGACCTTGGATAGGTGCATGAATTCCGCTTTGGCTCACGTGTGATATGGAAATTATTATCCACTTACGGACTCAATACGGCATCAATTTTCCCGGGTCCGATTTTGGCTAGCTGAATTCTCCGTGCGACCAAATAGCAGAAAACTGACTACTCGCTCAATTTCAATAGTTGAAATGTAAAACACTTATATTTCTTCAGGATACCAGAAGATTCCTGTGCTGTTTCATACAGTGTTCTCAGCCGCAAACCTATTACATGTGAACTACAGACGGACATGCAGCATACTATTGGAAGTTCAGAATTCAACAACAGGCAAAGATGGGTTGCTAGACGTTGACATGCTCTATACAACCTAAGTCACGGATACCAAATGAAAGCAGCGCTATGGACAAGTCCTTTTGAACACAGACCTGATTGTGGTTATTTGCTCAAGGAGTCAACAACTGGAACCGATTACTTGTCGTGATCACCTCAAGGGAGTGTTTCTATCAAGTGCATAGCCAGAGTGACTTTGGTGCCTTGTGATCGAGACGAGTGGATTACGACCGTTTACAGCAGAATAGTTCCGGTTGGTCTCGCCCATCATACGTAAGATTTAATGAGGCACATGTGTTTTGCACATGTTCCAAGCTTACGTTCAGTTCTGTCTATATAACCTTCACTGTTGTTTCAGGTGAATGAAGAAAGACAGTCTGCTGTTGAGCGTTTTGAGGCGTTTTGATAAGCGTACCTTTTTTTGCTACGGCAATCTTGATTTGCCGCGCGGTAAGTTCGCCTGAGTGCGGCATTCCTTTGGGTATACCTGTTTATAAAATCCCTATTACATGACAGATGGAGAACAGTACACTTCATTACTATGACGTTTGACGAATTCTTTAGGGTAGTTCTCCGTTTTCAGTCCCTTCGCGATAGTTTGTAGTTCACGCTCCAGCTTGTCTGATGTGCAAATTTTCTGGCTATGTGAAATAGCGCGGGCACTAGCTGTCGTTTTCACTCTGCTTGGCAGAAGTTAAGAGAGTTTTTTTACTGCCCTTTCCACGTAGGTTTACGATGGACTGAGCGGCTCGTTGTACCGTCTGGCTGTCTAGTGACCAAAGCATCCTAAAAATGTTGTTCATTTCGAATTCGCATATAAAGCCGATATTTGAGGAAAGAAGCAAACTTCTCCCCTATTTGTGTTTTGTCATATGCGACGGAGAGCATGTAGTCGATCTTCTGCATTGCTTCCATTCCAGTCTTTGACACAGGCAAGTCGACTAATGTTTGGCTCAGTGGAATACTCATCGCTACGCTATCAACTTATTGATATCCTGAGCCTTGGAAGTAAAATTCAACGTTTTTTGGCGCAATAAGATAGGGTAATTAGAAAGCGGACCAGGAAGTCGTGCACAATTAGGGTGGGTCCAAATACGGTCAGAAAAGAAATCAACTGTTTCTTCAATCGGAATAACAGTGAACAGCGACCGGACATCAAAGCAGCACATTACAGTATGAGATACATATGTCCTGTTCGAGCTATCGACAAAATCGAAGGTGTCCTTCAGGTCGTGGGTAGATAACTTGAACCTAATCAGTCTCAGGATCTCCAATAGCCGTGGAGCTAACTTCTTGTAGGTTAACCGATTAATGACTAGGGAAGGGCTTGGCTAGGCCCAAGGGAACCACCGCGCTGGTGCGCATTTGGCAACCCGTGAAGATGGTGTGTGTGAAAACCAATGGGGTTTGATAGCCTGATACTGTGAGTCCAGAATCAAACTACGAAGTTTCAACCAGTGAAATCTATGTACTAGCAATGTATTATCCAGTGGATTATCTGCTTTAAATTTACTGGTATTCATTTCTGGTATCTATTTTAGCGATACAGTCCTTTTTGTTCAGGATCACGACATCGTAACTTTTGTAAGGTTTTTAGAATAAAAAAAATTATGTTAGGATTTTGCTTCGGTGCTTTGAAAGCTTCTGTTCGAGCGCGTGCAATGATACACGTTTGATGCACTGGCGAAGCAGTCAACTGGTAACTGAGCCATGCATATTCGATCTGAGCCAGTTTTCTGCTACTTGAGCGATTAAAATAAGATCAACTATGTGCTCAGAAACTGTGTCCAGCGTGTGAGGGATCAGATTTACGAGGATGGTTTTCGGTGGTCAAACCCAGTAGAGATGCCTTCAGCTGAGGATAGCGGTGATCAATTACGGGATCAATGTAGATCCTGGTTAACTCACCTTCAGAAAACTAAGGGTAACACAACAGTGATCCACTAACACGCCTTTGTGACATTGTCAATCGATCAATGACCTCAGTTAGTACCAACAAGCACCTAAGCGGTTTCTGTGTTAGTAATGATGTAATGTTAGTAATCAGGGTGCAGATGCAACTTTAGCCGCTGCGGCTGCCGTGTCACGCGCAATCGGATCATCAGACACTGGGACCTTGATTTCACCTCCGATCACACAATCTCGCCCGGCCTCCAATCAGTGCACACCAATTGTTACTAGCACTACAAGTCCGACGGCTCATCCTTCTTGGCCGTCAATTAGTGACGCCTATCCGTTGGTTTGGCAAGGACGTTTATCGCTCAAAAACGCAGAAACTCGAGTTGCACTTCATTACATCTGCGGAAATCCAAACTTGCTTCATGACTGTATGCGACTTCTTGCCTCCGGAGGGGGTGGACAACCTCAGCATTCGCTGGTAGCCAGTGGTGGGCCCTTGCGTATAGTACAACGAATGCGGCTTGAACCGGCGCAACTTGAGGGAGTACAACGCAAGATCCATCAAGAGGGCGCTTCCTGTGAATGTTTAGCTATTCCGGCTGGAAACGAAGCAGTTGAGCTGATGCAGCAGACGCAAATACTAAATGATAGTTTTATCCGCTACATGCAGGAGAAGATGGCTGCTGGTATTATCAATGTCGGTTTCCCCGATTTTCAGCAGGGCCTGTATGTCGTCCACATATTTCCACCCTGTGAATTCTCTCACACGCAACTGGACCTCGCCGCTCCAGACTTGAATCGCCGCGTCATCCAAGCAAACCAGTCGCATTTGCTCGTTGTGATTACTACGGTTTGAAAGCATAATCGTGCTAGTTGATGAAAACTGGTCTCCAACCTGGTTCGCAACTTTATTAAGATGAAAACATTTGCAAGGACCTAAGATACTGCGATCCAACCACTCAGAGTTTCCACTCATTTGATCGGTTCGGCTTACCCGTTTACGTGCATTCGGCCATTGTGTATCAGTTGGTCATCTACTTTTCAACCACTTCCATCGATTCTCTAGTCCACCTCCCCATTCGAGCCTCAGCGCTATCCAACTTTCGCTGAATCCACCAAACACACCATTTGACAGACACGTAGTTAGATGCAACACTGGCGAAACTTGGCGAACACTACATATAGAGCCCAAATAACCATTTGTGTTTCCGAACTATTGCCTTTATTGTTTGATCTGGTGCCTCCTCTTGATCGAGGCCCATTTTTATTAATGTACCACTTTTCGGTTTACATATACTTGTATGTTTCTCCGTTGTTAGACGGGATTTCCACGCGGAAAGAAATCTCTTGTTTTGAACAAGGCTTCTCATAAATACAGAGATGAGAAGAGGTGAAAAGGGCTAGTCATGTGTAAAGTTCAATATGACCAGGCGGGAAACGATCGGCAAGCATTAACGAAGATTTATGTGATGATAAGTAATTCGGAGATTTAATGGTTCCATGCTATTTCTGTCCACGAGCAGAGCGAACAATGAGCTTTCTCCGTACGACATTTTCCCTCCCGGATTGACGACCGTTTTATGTCAGTAAGTATGTCTTCCGGTGTGAAACTTTGTAAGACAAACTTTACAAATTACCTCAGCCAATTGTGAATATTTCTGACAGCCGAGTTTTACACAGAAACAGTTGGTAAGGTTGTGAGTCCTTTCCTTCTGGTGGCAGACGAGTCATGCTTCCACCGGTTTCGGAAGGTGTTTCATCAATTTGTAGACGGCATGTAAAACGATATAATGGATTGATGACAATATAATGCTCCAAGGTAAAGTTTTATTTTAAGCCATGGCACATTTTCAAAGTCCTCAGTTTAAGGTTTTTGGAGCATTTATTCACTTCTGCCTAACGCCTCTGAAACGGATGGAACTGAACCAGCAGGTCACAGTCAAATGAATGCAATATAATAAACAGAAGAGGATGCCTACAGGTTGGAAATACTCTTCAAACGGTAAAGCAGCTTGAGAGGGGCCCAATGTCATCGTTGGTGTTTCTAGAGTGCTCGACATAGTTGGTAACGGCTATACTAAAATTAGTTGGCTCATATCCTAGCTGTCTTTATTTCTACTTCAGGGCTTCGGAGATTTAAGCTCTGATTTTCAGATCCAAAAACGCATTCCATTTCGATCTGTCTGCGTACAACGTGACCGTCGTTGGTGGTAGAGTCGACCGCACTGTTAACAAACGGTTACAACATAGCCTACTTTTGTTCACTATTGTGTTACTTCACCCCAGCTCCTAATGTAATATCACGTGAGTGCACGCAGCATCTACCGAAATCAATAGCATTCATGTTCACGTCACTCTCGTCTGAGTAATCCACCTCCTATACCGGTGGAATTAGGGCTCAAGTATAATGTAAGGTTGCTGGAAAATCGGTCTAACCGGTGAGCCCCTTGAAGGGATAAACTGGTTGTGGCTGTCGAGGAGGTCTCAGCAACCTTATGAGTAGTGTGCTGCGTATATACAATGTATTGTGCTACTCGAACAAGGTACCGACTGAAACATGAGGTGGTCTCGTGCAGCCCATTCAGTTGAGGATCACCATAATAAACGAGAGATTCAGCTGGAATTCAGGTAACTTTCCCGTAAAAACCAAATTACTATGCAAATGTTGATCCAGTAATTGTTTCACCATATAAAATAATAGGCAGGTAAAATTGGCTAATTCCTAATCCGCACTCACATCACTCTCGTTTAACAGTACTCCTCCTGTCCTAGTTCAGAGTATTCTGGTGAGTCCACGCCAAACAGGCGAAGCACTGGACTCGAGTTTCGAACTTGTCAGGCCTTATCAGTAGTACATACCATTGGGCGTACCCCAGTTTGAACTGCGGACATTTGACACGTGCGGTGAGCGTGTTATCACTACTCCACCAGCACCCAGTGGACGCGCCTTATGGCTTGAGCGATGTGATCAGTTCGCCCAACAGGCTTCAAACGTCCATGGAGCTACCTGACTGGGAGGACCTGGCAGGTGGGCCAGTCGATCGATACACTGAGGACAGTTACTGGGTCGTCTTTAGAGAAGTCGGTTTAGCGCTTCCGCGTTGTTGTCCCAAACAGTCCTGCAATAACTATTCTCTAGTCCATGATGCTTGCTTTCAGGAGGTTCCCCTGGTTGGATGAGTTTTCTTTACGAGCGTGGTACACATAACACACTCGTATGGAAGCGGAGGAATCAATGGGATTAAAAACCAAGACATAGCTATACAATCACAGTATTCGAACTGCGTTAACTCAGTGCAGGTGAACAGCACTCAAGTGTCAGCTATCCTAGGCAGAACAAACCGAGAAACCACGTTGAATTGTACTCAAAACACCAGCAAATGTACACTTATATCGCTGTAGACTGTGTAACTATGCTGGATAGTGCTTTACCTCAGTCGAACTGCCGGAACAGCGTGATTCGCGTGGCTAGTGGTGGCACTTTGGATCACATGTGTGATAGACCTTGTCATTGTTAAAGCAGTCCCTCCAATTGTCAATGTACGACAAAGTAGCCGCAAGACCACGCCAGCTTCCACGACGGGATAGGTTGTTTGGTTAATTCAGTCAGCCAGGTTCTGAAGTACATAGTCAAAGAATTCCGGGTAAATGTGAACGGATTATTGTTTTTAAGTGAGATGGTTTCCCGAATGCATTCCTCATCCGGTGCTCGTAATCCACGCTCCCAGTGGGAAAGTTTTGCGCTCTAAGATCGTCGTCGGTCCGTATGACCAAATGACGTAGTTTCATTTGGTGAAGACTGCGTCCCCCGTCCGCTACTCGTGACTCCTGTTTTCGGCTGGGGTCGTTCAGTTATCACGGCACATGTAAGCTGGATGTGGGGGGGGGGCGAATACGGAAGTGGTATATTGCCTCATTTGGCTCTGGCAATGCACGGGCTTTTGCATCTGTTTGATAAAACACCTTGATTTATGTACAACGCGATAGAATCCATCCTTACACTGAAGGTAGGGATATGCAATTGAAGGAGACATTGGAAAATCCATTTCTGCACGTTTGATAAGTTTATTATTCTGAGTAGCTGGTGGTCATTTTTCTGGGGGGGGGGAGGGGTTGATCTGTTGGTGGATCAGTGTGCTACTTTTGAGAGCATTTTCACTGGTTATCACACACAGCTGATGAAAGAATGAAGAGTTGAGCTACGCGCGGAATGTTAACTGTCACGAATGTTGTTGGTTACAGTAACGTGGGTAAACCGATATGGCGTGAACCTTGGTCTGGATTAAAGGTTCCAGTACCTTAGTTAATAACCTGTAACCCGACTGGATGGCCAATGGAAATAAATAAACCACTGAGTTGATAGTTGCTTCTTCGAAAAATAGTGGGTTTTGTCCGATGTTAGGTGAACGTGCTGCTTCACCACACAAATTTCGGTGTCGTCAATTTGACCAGGAACATCCTCTAATTAGTGGAATGAAAGTCATTAACCAAAGTTATGCTTTTTGGTCCTCCGTTAGAGCGAACGTTGAGGAGTTTGTCTGTAGATGCGGACAGGGTGCAGTGCGGTGAACTCCCAATTGTTTTGTTCGCTGCAGCTTGGAAAAGCACTGGTCTACCTTGGTCCAGTGATGGAACATATGTTCCAATCGTTGTCGATGCTTTGTCGTGATAGAGGGGATTAGCCGGGCTCCGACTGCGGTAACGATATCCATCCTCAACGGTCTGTTTGCGCAGCTTGCAGTCCCGGGGATTCTGTTGGCAACTAACGGAGTTTCGTTCACAATTCATGAGTTTGCCTGGCTTTTTCACTTCACAGGGAATTCATCGCCCTCAGTTAGGGCGAACGTTGGGGAATTCGTCTGTAGCTGCGGGCAGGGTGCAGTTGTAGCCTAGCTCCCGGTGAAATCCCAATTGTTTTGTTCATTGCATCTTGGGAAAGCATTGGTCTACCTGGTCCAGTGATGGAGCATATGTTTCAATCGCTGTCGATGCCTTGTCGTAACAATCAGAGGGGGTTAGCCGGGCTCCGACTGCCGTAACGATATCCATCCTCAACGGTCTAATTGCGCAGTTTGCAGTTCCTGAGATTCTGTTGGCAACTAACGGAGTTTCGTTCACAATTCATAAGTTTGCCTGGCTTTTTCACTTCTCAAGGAAATCATCTGCGTGGACCACCGTACCGTCTGCAATCCAACGGCCAAACTGAGCGCTTTCTTGATACCCTTCAACCGGAGCATATGAAGCTAGGAAGTAGAGGAGCCACCAGGAAAACGGTTATTCCGAGCAGTATGCGGAAAATTGGTACCAACTTAGCAGTCTTTAGGAGAAAAATGCTCTTAGGGTGATGTACACTTTTAATCCGCAGTTACGTTGTAATCGGAAGAGATGCAGTCAAAGGGAGAGATGACGCAGAGAAATACCACGTTCCTGAACTCCCATCGCCAACATTTATGAAAGCACTTTTCGTGGAGATCAAGGAAAATGGACACCCGGAGTAGCCGTAGATTGCTTCGGAAATATAATATATGAAGTTAATGCTTGAGAATTTCTCTGAATGCGTTTTATCAGACCAATGCTCATCCAACGGAGTTATTGAACAGTACCATCTGACACCCCGTTATTCACATTTGTGTTCCTCGTGAAGGTGAGCAAACTACGGAGACCAAAAACATAGGCGACCCACCTCCATGTCCAGAACCCACATCATCCCAGATGTCACATACCTTGCGCTCGTGATCACCTATGAGGAGATTTATTATCAGTCCTCTTTTCAAATCATGTGATAAGCACCTGAACGTTATCTAGGAAACTCCTTAAATGAGAAAATATGTACGGTGTCCGAGTGGCAAACTGGTCTAAGTTGCTGTTCGACGAATTACTGGTCGTTCGTACTACCCACGGCTTCCGCTTCGGTAATTGGTTCATTTACTGCCGCATTTGTTAAACAGTACATCCAACACTGAGCGATCAACAGTGCATCCGGACCCTACTCGTTAGACTGGCCGGGTAACAAGTGGGTGACAACATTTATACGGGGAGCACTGGAATAACATTTAAGGTGCGGATAAAGAAAACATATAGCTCAGTACACGTTGAACAGTCTGAGGAAATCCAATAAGTAACATTCTAAATTTGGCCAGAATTCTGTTTCCTCCGTCAACAAATATCTTGTTAACAGCACATCACCAGGTTGACATTTCTTCATTCATGTCGGGCATACGAGCAAAATTACAAAATGAATGGGCAGCAAAGCTAATCTTAGATGTCCTCACACTTCGACAACTTTGTATACGGTACCTATATTTCCAGGTCTTCGCTGATGTTGTGACTCCCTGTAGCACTCACCGTTTGTTTCAGGAACTGCAGCCACCGCTGCTGCTTGCAGAGCTTTCTCGTTTTATCTCCAAGAGGCAGCTGAGGGTAAATCTGACGCATGTTACTTTCAACGCCTTCAGTACACTCCGTATACCCAAAACGCAGGTAATTACCGTTGGACACGAATGTAGCCTAAGCTTCAGTCGGATTAGAGGCCAGTGGATAGGAATGCGACGCACCAGCTTGACAGACAGAAAGCGCTCCTACTCGACACCTTCTCAAAGTACGAATTCTTTGTTGTATGATATCGCCAAAGTCCAAAGAAATCGAAAGGGTAACCAGACTAACCTCGTTGATGACCTATAGGTGAAACGTTCTGGCGTAAACGTCTAATCCATATTTTTCGGGAGTGGTACCAGCAAGTATCAGTGAATTTTAGTTTAGAGTTTAGGGCCGCCTGGGATAAAAAGACTGATAGAAGCAAACAGCAGGCTCGCTTTGCTATTGACCAAGGACCGTGTTAAATCACAGTCCTTGGTTCATAACAAAGCGAGCCCACACACAGACTGTCCAACATCTTCGCCCAATCTAACTGCATGTCACGGATTGCAGGCGTGGAAGTCAAAATCAAGACGGCAACCCCACACACCAAAACCCTGTGGTTCGGTTCAGTGGTCAGGTCTCACGGAACCCACTGTGGGGAGTAACAAGCACCAGTCTTGAGTGGTCTTCACCTGTTGCATGCTCTTTTCTTGAAGAAACTTTTCTCCCACTATACAGTGAAGATTATGCCATTTATTTTACCTTTGGGGAAGGGGCTGTATTCAGACGATCATTGCTTATCAGTAAGTTCCAGTATTTTCATGTAATTTGGGCTGCTTAATTTAGAAACCTTTAGTATGCCTCTGAGACAGGAATACTTACCCTAGAGTATTCAATTTATGCGAAACTATGGAGAGAAGTGCCTTCCCACTAGGTACCTCTAAAAACGAAATACTCAACGGTTCACCTCTATTTTTGTTGTATTTAGCCTAGTTGACTGTCATATCAAGGCAAATTTTGCTTTTTGTAACAACAAGCAAGACCCGCAGATTCAGGAACCACCTACTTTGCTTTATACAGTCTTAGGCTGATAAAAGTTTCGGTAGTAGAAAACCAATAGATGAACCAGTGTTATTCATTCGGCTGAGGTGAACTGTACTTCTAAGCGGCCTATTATCGCGAATGCCGGATCGATCGATATGGGCGTCACATTCAAACGGCCTTACTTGGTAGAGAATCGTGCGCGGGTGACAAACACAACGAAGTGATTGGCATTCTTACTTTCCACCACGCAAGCCACAATTCCGAGAAGCTGAAAATATCTGCGATTTCTTAGTTTTCAGCCCTGAAGCTCCTGGAAATATATTAACGAAGTCATAGTCCTAATGGATCCAACGATGTTTACAGACCCGAATGTGGTGATCAAACTTGGGCGTGAGTTACAGAAGCGCATTGGACTGTTACCTGTCGTGGACGTGCATGCATTTCATTTGGATTCCCAACCCGGGCAGATTGTGCGTATGTTACGTGTCCAACCGCAGTCCTACTCTGAGATCGCACGTGTTGTGCGGGCAGCGCGAACAATGAAACTTACAGTCCGCGCATGTGGTGAGAGAACTGGAGGTGATGTGGGAATTTACGGAACACCATCCACCGTACTAGTTGACTGCGGGCTTCTAGCCGACAGTCCGCGACTGGAATTCGTCAACGTCAGGCGCAAAGGTGATAACGAGGAAATACCGGGTCTTCGTGTCCTTGCATGCGTTGGAATAAATGAACTCGTGCAGTTTCAAATCAGTAACAGAATTGAAATTGCCCAAAGTGTGGAGACTGCTTCGGTTTGGGGAACTGTAGTCGGAGCTGTCACATCCAGTGCCCCTGGAATTGTGGGGCCTTGCAGTAATGCACAAGGAGGATGTTTATCAGATGAGGTGATCAGTATTCGAATTGTGGACTGCCACGGAGACCTCATTCAGTACTCAAGCAAGGAAGAACTTTCAGCCGCTTTGTCCACTCTTGGGCTGCTGGGTATCGTGTACGATATAACGCTGCGATACAGCCCATTGTCACTCACCAGGGTAAGTACGAGTAACTTGTATCAATATGTCTGCCCTTGCAAACTCAGCAGCACGGTGCATATTCCCTCCCTCTCATAGGTCATTCTGCATCTGGGCTAAATTTTAACCTTGGTAGATCCCACACGTAATTTCGTTGGTAATAAACTAGTTGATACAAAAAATATAGGTTATTCTGGATTATTCTCGCACAGAGCTCCAGTCGCATGATGGATTGACCACTACGCACATCAAGTCTCATTTGGAAGAAATCAAAGATCAGTCATTTGGATTGTTACCGAAATGCACCAAAACTCCATAAAAATTGGCATTGACCTGATTAATTATGAACGTACTATGATGAGCGGCTGTCATAATTTCATGCTAAATTAGGCAGCCTAAATTCGGAACCTTTAGGTAACCCTTTTAGGAGAAAACGCCGGATAATTGGAAGGCTAAATTGCGTAGACTGCAATTTGCACAGCGTCGGTTTACTGGGGTTCACCTGCAAAAGCTTTTTTGTTTAGAAAATTGGGCCTACAAGAGTGATCTTATAGTCAACTGAAGAATCCCCCGGGACGATGTGGAACAAGGACCCTCCTCCCCCCGTCCGGAGGACAGAAAACGAGGACATAATCCGAACCTGTGCAACAGCACACAGATAGCTGTTCAGGCTGATGAAAGCTGTTCATATATGTTTAAATTCCTCTGAATATGAGAAGACTGAACATTTATACGGACACTGAACGAAAATGATATCAACACCATCAACAACGACGAGCGCAACCGTAACTGCGGCAAAAGCGACAGAAAGTCAAAAACACTACCAAGGTGTTTTCTCCATTAGATACAAGCTGATAGAAAAAAAATTGTAAATTCTCTACTCTAGTCGATGCTTTAGCTGAATTTAAGGTGGGAGCGACGTCTAACTTCTATCAGTTATGACGTACTAATCAGGTTTTCCTAGAAGCGGTTGGAGATACTCCTGCAAAACTCTAGGTAAGAATAAGCACGCATCATTCTAACGACACGATTTATTAGGTGTCCATTTTCAGGGTCGATCACACTTCTGACACAGGAACATTTGGGAATAAGGGAGCTTCTTACTTATAGATGTGTCCAACTTGAAACCAAGCTATGGTTACCACCCACGGTAAAGAAGGAAGTCTTGCTGATGGAAGTAACATTACAAGCGAATAGCTTCGTTTCACATCTGCGTTTTACTCACATCTTCGACGGTTATCGTCCGATTGATTCAAATTTACAGGCGTGGGATTTGAAAACCTGTTGTTCCAGACAAGCAACATCTGCCAGTTCTCATGTTCTCGAAACCGGAAACTCTGTTTAGTTGTGGTTATCACACGTGCGAAAAGTGCTTAGATCGCATGCTTGATTACCTATCTGATGGCGAATTCGAATAACACGAGTGACGGAGTAGATTCATGCGGCTGGGGCACAGATTTAAGCATATACATAGAGCAAGCGTCTTCTTTAGGCTAGTCATCAGTGAATCCGTCAGTCAAGCGGGAGTTCGATGGTTCATGTCGGTTCCCGGAACTTTCCTTCCGTTCATTGTAAGTGAACATGGACTTTTTATTTCTGATGCGCGCGCACTCTGTACACTACGGTTCTCACCTACCTGTGGGTGAATAGTGCTTTCTGTTAAGATAAGCCGCTGATCGACCAGTCCTTTCATTCTATCTTATTGCTCCTTACATTGGATCCGACTACATCGTTCTGGCTGGAACAACCGTCAACTTCTACGCCAATTGTGACTGCAAGGCTGACGGTGAATAATTGGCTAAGAACACCTTTCAAACTTCGAGTTCATGAGGAAAGCTTATTGAAAACGTACATCCATGTGATTTAGAAGCTTCGAAGACCCTTATTAGTGACTTTTAGCAGTATGGCACCAGACACACAGACCCATATAACTCCGTGTTTCCATCTTCAATTGTTCGAGACCTCAATAAACTGATTCGGAACCTTCCGCTTTACTTAACTCCAGTCTAAGTCTCTCTTAGTCTAGTAAATGCAGATACAGTGACCACGGAGGTCATCTTTCGCCTAGGCCGAGGCCTGCACATTCTAGAATAGGGTTCCGTCTAAGTAGTCCGTTAGCTATTTTGTGGAGTGTGCTAAGATCCGATTTGACTAAAATCGCATATTGACTAGTCGTTCCCGCAGAAGTTCATCCAAACAAGGGACGGAGATTCATACTCACGTGCAAATTAGGATGATGGCAATAGGCGGTTAAGCTGAATCTCGAGTTCGTGATATCTTCTGATCAAATGTGCTGCACAAATACCCGCTTGTTTTTCAGTCGCAACGATATTGACATCTCGTCATATGACATGCAGCTATCAGGTTGATGAAAACTCCTCGGTTTCTTGCAAAACATCGTCAAGTGGACGTATTTTTAAGCGCCTACCAAGCTGATTTAATACCTCAACAACAGATTACACATATTTTGAGTTATAAATGAATTTGCAAATTAAGGCGAGGCTACAAGACGATTCAGCTGAATTTCCCGTTTCTGGAATTATTCAACCGAACGTGATGCATCTAGACTGCCTCAAGTTTCAGCTGTTCAAAACTTGACAAATAACAACGATCATCTTTGATTCCAAATCCAACCCTCTACCGCTACTATTCACAAAATTCTAAGCTTTACTTCAAGTAATCAAGGACAATGATGAGGTCGAGCTCTCACTACTCTATACTTCACCTACTGCTCCTTGGCTCACACCTTACTAGTAATGCCATCGTCGGCAGTGTTGCACCATTTACAAGAATATGAAGACCACCCTCATAATTTTGACTCCGAAATCAGCCTTCCGAGGGAAGGATTATATAAGGTGACACAGAAAAGAGGAGGGAACGCTCAAGTGAAGAACTGAAAGAAAAATGTCTGGGGCTCAGCGCATAAATGCTTGATTTCCTCAGGGAAAACGATTGAGAGAGAAGTACCAATACTTTCGAACAGCGGTGAGTAAGACGTCGTCAGTGAGACTGACCACTCACTCTTCGTGAACATCATATGCATAAACCCAGCGACCGTTAGCTTTGCAGTCCGGCTAGGATATCACAATGCCCGAGACAATGGGATCATTTGCTTGCCACGTTTGTAAGGTTTTCAACCCTGCGAAGGTCTCACAGGACTCCGCTTGACTCTGGCCGGTTTCATTTCGCGCTGCGATGCTATAGTCTTCTCCCACGAAATTTTCGCTATCTTGGTTTCGAACAGAAGACAGTGGATTGCTTGGTAGACGGTTTTAGGCCAAGCTTGACGTATGTCCTAACCATCACAATGTGATGAGCCTTGTTTTTGCAAGAGCAAAATGTTCCAGACCAAATGGCCCTTTCACCTGCGAACAAACGGCATTTATTTGACTCCTGCTATGCTATGAAGGCTACAGCTTGCAAAAAACGAATCTTTTGGGTGTAGATCGGTTTCAGGTACCTCACTTTTCCAAAATCGTACGCCCAAGGTGTGTCTGGGATACAATTCTTGGAGAGGTGAGTTGGCCGATGATGTGATTTCGAAGCGGCGTAGTTATGGTCCTATACTTTGTGTCTGATCGTACGGAATATTGCGGATTTTAGTGACTCATCGATATTGACTTTGGCTCACGACATCTCTTGTATAAATAGTAGGTTGTAGATGAATAAACGATTCCGATGTGCGTGCTTTAAATCGAGTGATGAACCAGAAGTAACCCTAACTGACGTTATTCAGGCCACTAAATAACTGAACGGTTTGGACTGAGGTTTTGTTTTCGAAATGAAGTCACTGTAGGCAGTGTACATCTCTTTCGGCCTTATCGAGAGTTATTGGTAGCGGGCACCTAAGAGATCTTTGGGAAGGTTCAAATACCGATTTAGGAAGCCACGGCGTTTTGCCTTGGATACAGAATCGAACATTACGTTTCTGATTGGCGATACCCTGTACGGGACAAACTCAGCAAATTATGCCGTATATTTCGTCCAAAAATTACTAGTGAAAGCACTTGCAAATTTTCAGCCTGATTTCTCATTGATCTGATGTACCGATTTTTGAACTTATATACTTTAAAGCAATCATCCTCAGAAAAGTCTAAAAACCCCTTCTCCATAGGAACTTCCATTCGGAGAGAGGAAGGTTCGCTGCAAATGATATCGGTTTTGTCGTTTCTTCAAACTAATTATGGCTGTTTTACTCTCCTGTGTACTGTTATTAGCATGATGGTTTCAAAAGAATGAAGCCTTTGCAAATGGCATAGCGAATAAGGCGCGAGCATACAGAGTGGACATCGACGGTTCGATCACAGCCCCCGCATCTCATCTGCTTGGGTGACCTGGCAGTACCTCACCGCTCGTACTTTCTTCGGGTAACATGGCAGCTAGGCACTGAAGAGGTGTTACAGCTGAAATATTACTTGTTATCTTGTTTAAAATTAGCTGGTTCGGGAGTCGATGATCCATCAAATGTGTGAGTTTTGGAATCTCCGATCCTGCCTGCTATGAACGTGTAGATGTTTCGGATGGGGTTAGATCAGCATAGGCGCCCGTGTACCATTAATAGAAGTGAAGATAACTTTTCATTCCTTTAAACTTGATTATCCAGTTGATGTGTGTACCCTCAGGTGGGGCTCTTCGGCTCATGTTGAGGATTCTGTCACGAAAACGTGTAGATCCTTCTGATCCGAAAATCTAGTCATCCTTAGCCTATTTCAGTGTTAATCTTCTGGCGTGGCAACAGACAAACAAATAAAAGATCCAGAAGGAGAAAGAACAAGTGAGGATGCCAAAAGGGAGATTTGGAGACCATGGCCATTAGCAGTCAACGCTTTTGAGGTTGTATGTAGAATAGCTTGACAATGCCAGTAGTTTAGGTAGTGCTTGTCGGAATTAAGGATCCACTGGCTGCGTAATTGCGGGGAATTCGCCTCATTTTGAACATTTCGGTCGGAATAGGCTTACATAATAACCACTAGTCCAGACAAAAAACTGTTCTGAAACCTTTTTCCAGTCTGATGAATCTGATTAGATTCATTGTCAGCAACGGTAAGACGGAGTGCATGTTCGTAAAGGGTGTTTGTCGATCATTAGCCGATTTCACTGCACTGCATGAACTCGTCTATGGGGTAGGTTGTAAAGTGTGCGAGACTGACTTCCACACTATCTACCAACACGATTAGCTGGACGAGGCAACTGTTGTTTCCCTGGTTCACTAAACTGGGGTACATTTTTTGAGTCTGCTAAAAGCGGGGTGACTTATTCCCCCTTACCGGCTATTTTCCTTAATTATCAAGTTCGTACATCAATAATACAGTCTCATTCATCTTTCTTTTCCCTTCGTCTCAATTGCCCATTGTTTCGCTCAGAATGATTATATTTGTTATATATTCGTCCATTTATTCACCTATTCATTCTTCCCTGCAGACGACTATGTAAGTTGTGGCAAGTCGCTACTGTTAGACGGGCTATTATTCACTTCTTGCTATCAATGCGACACGAAAAATTACTAAGTTTCATCAGTCGTGGACGCGAAAAACCTGGACTTTTATAACAACAGCGCATAGCATAAGAATAGGGAAGAACGACACGATGCTAGACAAAACTTTGGAGGGTGAAAGAGTCCAAAGGGGGGTGTCAGTATCTTTTTTCTCAGAGGACTGGCTTCGGTGCTCCAAGCTCCAATATTCTGAGATCAAAGATCACATACATGACCTGTCTTCATGGTGCAGCGGAAAAGTTGGGGCAGGTGTGGTCCGTTGTTGAGCCTGTGGTGATTGCTGCATCTGTCGACATCGTTTTCATCACGACATCATTCTAATCTACGACGACGTTCTCATCTTCGAAGAGGAGGAGAAGGCGCAAATGTTTTCGAATGAACTGACCAAAGTCATCCCGTCCTTTGGTATGCCCTTTGCACCCACGAAGTGCAAGGTCATGCTCCTGGACATGCAGTCACTGAACACGCCACTTACAAAGGCACTGGAAGTTGTGGAGAGTTTTACGTATCTTGGAAGTTGTATTAGTTCTGATTGTAGTGTGACAGATGAGGTCAGCGCACGAATCTGCAAGGCTCGGGTAGCGTTTGCTAATTTGAGACACCTATGGCGTCAAAGTGGTGTATCCCTGAAACTCAAGGGACGTGTGTATCAAGCTACAGTGCGGGCTGTTTTGTTGTATGGCTGTGAGACCTGGCCTGTTCGAGCAGCGGAACTGAGGCGTCTTCAGGTGTTTGACAATCGTTGTCTCAGAACCATAGCTCGTGTGGGTTGGTGTCGGTGTTTCCGTACCAAAGCAATTAGAAAGCGAGTTTTCGGTTGTGCAACGGGTACTTCCATTGAAGAATGTGTCCAACACCAGAAGCTGCGCTGGTTGGGACATGTGTTGCGTACGCCTAACCATCGTCTGCCGAAAAGAGTGCTGTTTTCCATGCCCAATTCAGAGTAGCGGAAGCAGAGAGGTGGCCAACCGTTGACCTGGCAGAGGGGTATGAAGGAAATTACGAAAGGCTTGGGTGCTGTCGGTGCTACTCGCCTTCCAGGATGGGGACCGCTTGATCCTCACTGCCCATGGTTGGAGACGCTGCAAGATATGGCTACCAACCGATGTCAGTGGCGATGTTGTTGTCAGTTTCTATCCAGATTGCCTGAATGAGTGTGTGGAGGTGTAGGCACCTCGGAATGATTGTAGTAAGCTAGCACTAAGTCACTTCCCCACCCACCTTTATTCTTTTCTTCACAATAAGGCTTCCAAATAAATCATGGTTGTACTTCAGCGAAGCATCGGTGTTGAACACTGATGTGCTGTCGATGATGAGGTTCGTTTCTTTTAGCAAATAACCAATTCGTGGACGAAATTCGTTACAAATAAGGAAGCAACGTGGCGGTATCTCAGTTGTCGTGCTTCCTACGGGTAGCATGGCAGCTAGGCACCGAATGGGTGTTACGGCTGAGTGAGTATTATTTAAGCTCGAGATGGCTCAGTGGTTTAGGCGCGAACTTACTGACCGGAAGTTCCATGGTTCGTACGCAACCTTGGTGTTTGGATTGCTCTTGTCTAGGCTTCGGCAGCCTGACAGTATCTCAGTCCTCGTGCTTCTCTCTAGGAAGCATGACAGCTAGGCACGGAAACTGCGTTACGGCTGAAAGATTACGGTTACTATTTTAACCCAGCTGAAGGACACCGGAAGCACGTGGCAGAGCAGCTGTGACATACGTTATATGGTTTAACTTAAAAGTGTGGTGCACCTAATTTGACAGGTACTATACCTTCAACACAGTGGTTAGGTATACTGAACTCCCATACTGTGTTTCAAACCAAGGTATCCGTGTGCGAATCTCCAGATGCCTGGATACGACTCGTAAGAATTTCAGATGATACACAAACCGTAGGCACCTACTTGGTGAGTCGGGATATGTCAAGATTCCTATCAGGGCATCTGTAAATTCGCATTAGATAAGCTTGTGATATCATAAAGAGCTCCCTGGAAGATAGAAGGCATGTACTTCGGCCTAAAGCTTTGTAAAAGCATGCAACTTCTCTCCTATACGTATAAATGATGGAAGGAAGGAAACCCGTTTTGGTATTGTTGTGTGTGTGCATCAAACGCAAGAAAGCCTTGAGTATTCTGGTAACAGTTGATCTTTAATCTTTTCACCGGATGAAAATTTTTAGAAAGATTTAGACCAACAATTCTAATTTCAGCTATCATATGGGTTATACATGCACTATTTCGTCTCCTGGGTGGACGGTCGTAAGTACGAGATATTTCACTTCAGTCCTGAGTAATTTATACCGGACGAGAAAGGTTACTGAAAAGAACGTTCTTGTGGATTCATATAAGACTGACTAGACGGGGATGACACGACCATAAGTTCCCAAGATTGTTACACCGTGTGGGACTGACGATCTCACGATCATACTCAGAGGTGATAGTTCCAATTCCTTGTCTGAGATGAGGAAAGTGAGTTTCTTATTTGTCCACGGTCATAAAGCTACAGGTTAGTAAACAGAGTAGTCCTCCTCAACTGTCATTCTGGAGGGAGTCTACCACACAGGGCTTGCAGGATGATCTGTTTATCACCATCGGTTCTTCAACTGTGGAAAGCTGTGGACACCTGCTAGTTGCTAACCCTTGAGACATTCCTCAGGATGTTATACGTAGAGGTAGTATTGGGTATCTGAAAACTCGTACTTCATAATACGTTTGCATGGTATGAAGTTTAATATACGGACGAGTTTTACTAGAAGTACACCGTGTGGGCAGCTGACAGGCAGCTCTCATGGATTGCCGAGCCTTTGTTCGTCTTTCCAGTCAGGAGATGAATTAAAGCGGCATTGCTACAAATGCAGTTATTGATTGCGAATCGTACTTGGGTTATGGATATAACAAGAGCGGCGATTTGTGATCGACTATGATGACTTGAATTGGCCCTAGATCTTTCACCACAAAATATTGCCCCATGCTACATAAGTTTTGCGGGTGGCGTGGTATAACATAGGTCTAACAGTCCAATTTGCGTCAAGTGAAACTTGCTGGATACGGTCAAATTACTTCGGGACACTGTGGATGAATGGTATGCGACGTCCGGAATACTCTAGGTCACCGACAGAATATCCGATCCAGAGAATAATAAGTGGTTTTCATCGCTTGAATAAGACTGTTCGAATTTGTGGTTCTCACGCAAATCATATCGAGATTCACAAGAAACTAGATGACGCAGGCACCTTAATTTATCCAGTTTTTCATTTAAGCCCATTTGCTTGTTCTTCATTTCATACCCGTTTAAGTCTCTCATGTAAATCTGGCCTATCTACAGCCCCAGTTTTCGCTTTTTCACTATGGTCAATGGAACCCTTGATGACCTCGCTCAAACTAAACAGTAATGCTGTGCTTTACATCACCGCCAGTGCTGTCGATCAAATCGTCTGTGTAATCTATTACGAGGATTTGCAACACAACGGGGCAACTATTTGCACTGTCCTGATAGAGATTATTGGAAAATTGGTCACCTATCAAAGCTGTACCAGATAGCGTCGTAAATTTAATGCAGAATGGTCACAACCTGAATTTCTCCATAAGCATAGCCCACTGGTTTTCGCGTCTGAACTATCATATCGTGCAACTTTTCCAACCTCTTATGTTGCTGCTGGCCTTGTCCAACAGGCAAATGTCTGGCGACACAAATAGCTTATTTCGCTACACGAACTGCAGCTATCCGTCCGACTTCGTGCCGTTTTGGTGTTCAGTGAGTCGTTCTCAAGACATGCGAAGCCACTCTGCTACAGAGGATTAGGTAGACACCAGCCGCAAGAAAACTTAGCTAAACTGAGTAAAGGAGGACCTGATTGATATTACCACCCCTTACAGGATTTCAGCCTGGTGGAGCAATTAGACAAAACACTAACTGAAGTGGCTTTTTGGACCTTTGAAGGTGTCGTGCCAGGGGTTCCTTCAAATTCTGAGTTTCTTTAATGATTTTTTTGGAATATTCTATATTCCAATGCACATCATAAACGAACATTGTACCTTCATCTTGAATATCAGTCTGCAAATGCTACAGTTAATCTTAACTGTGTATGTTCTAGTCTAATATATCTGGAACAAAACTAGGCGTAATGAACTTGGAGGAAATTAGAAAAGTTTTTTACGGTTCAACAAGCGTCGCTGAAGGTAACCAAATAACGCACTATAAGGACAATGTTCCCAGACTGTCTGCACGAAAAATGAACAGTTTCTTGCTGTCTGGAACTTTAACCGTTTGTTGTACTTTTACGGGGACAACTGAGATGACCCCCAATCAACAACTGTTGTGTGGAAGGAAATGGTTGATGAATAAAAGCAGGCGGGTAACAATCAGTGAGCGTAACAAAGGTCACAGCTACTTAAGTATAAACAAAAGGTGACCTGAAATCGTCAACTTATCTAATAACGCACAGAGTAACCGTATCTGTTGGGATCATAACCATAGAAACCGTGTTTGAAAAACTGGGTGGTCTTTCAGTAGTTATTTCATAATTTTCACAAGATTTAATGTTGAACAGAAGATCCGAAACAACTGTATTCGGTACCCAAGTAACTTTCGGTGTGGTCATTTAGCAACCGTTAAATGAACACCAAATTTCTTGCTATCTGGCGGCTTAGAACAGTTCGTCTAGTTTGGCGGTCAGACGTCTGTCGTAAAATTAATACTCTGAACATGACAAAGGCTGTCCATCTGCTTGAACCGCTTTACCTGGTTGCACTCTCATCATCATCATCATCATCATCACCACAATCATCGTCCCTGCCACATCAACCTCTCCATTAGTTTAACTTTAGAGTACAATGTTGGAACTAAAGTTTCAAAGAGTCGCGATGCGTCAACTTAGCTTACCCTTTGAAAAACCGCATTCCTCAGCCCCCGCGCCCTCTGAGTGTTGTAATTAAGCCGCTATTAGAAAGAGCTGTAGGTTCATTTGATGACTAACTACCGTACATAAGGTAAGGACACATTTCCAATTCGTCCAATAACCGGAGAAAACAACAAGGACGTCCTGACACACCGTCCCCGATCGAAACGACGATTAAACTAAGCAGCTGATCTACCTTGTGCCTGTTGTCGTCATGGTGCCGTAGAACTTTAGCTAGATTAACACACATGGAGATGAGATGTTTTGTTCATTGCTGACAAACGTTTCAATGATGCTTATCTCTCATATGTGTTCATAAATTTTTTAGGTTGACTACCGATTTCTCAAGTGGTCAGAATTATTGGAGCTGGATAACTCGATTTTACGGGAATCGATCGAGGAAAAGCTTTTCACAGAGCTCATCTATCTACCATATAACAGCTGTGACCTAGAAGAACAGGATATTGTTGAGCTTCCAGAATGGTCCGCTGAAAAAGATGAAGTGATCCTGCGTACTGGGAAACATTTAGGGGAAGCAGTCAATCCGGGGGTCGATGATCCGTCAGTGGTAGATTCCTGTCCTAGACAACTAGTTTACCTGATCGATCAAGTTTTCGGTCCCGAACCAAAAGAATTCAGCACCCAAATATCGAAAACCCCTTGGTTGCTTGGACGAGCTCACCATCATTTGCGCTGTCGCTTTCAGCCGGAACCTAGTCAAATCCAGTATACTCCATGGGCTATCAATGCTCTTGGAAAAATCGCCGAGCCAATCAGAACGCTACGGTTTACCATGGAAACCGATAAGAACTTGAAGGAATTTGCTGAGGTGAGGCCCAAATGACCGACAATTCATGACTATCTTATTTGTCTACGGAGTCTACTCTGAGTTGATTTATTAATCGTTGGTTGAGCGTAGATTTCTTTTGCCAATGAACTCAAGTTGCATAAACGCAGATTTGAAACGTTACCCCTCTGTGCACGCCAACAAATAGAGACAATTTGGTTTATGGTCATGAGCTGAATACCAACGATTAGGTAATAAATTCTTTATGCATTTTTAGACGATGCAATGAGAGCAGAGTTACCTACTCAAACACAGTAGCCCAATTTGAATGGCTTCTTTCCACAGGGAGTAAAACTGAAGCATAACACAGGTCCGTTACTACCGTCAGTTCATGTCTAGGTAAGAGGAGGATGAAATTCGATAAACTGCACTGGTCCTAGTAATAGCTGCCCCCCACATACATTCATAGATTTTTTGCTAGAGATGCTGACAGCATCAACACTAGGTGCTGAATCACTTATTCGGTTTCAACGATCACTAGCAGGGAACTACAACACGCATTTACCACGTGTTTTTTTTCGCAAAACCACGTGAAGGGTGGAAATGAACCAGAGAAGGTCAAACAATGACTTGGCAGCGAAGTATAAAAGCCATTACCAGCAAACTCAGCTGCACTGGTCATTGCCGTCTTCCTGGATGGGGCCCCCAAGACGGGCCACATCAATGGTTAGAGACACTGTCCGACATGGCCCAGCCGCACCCTCAATGGCGCTCGTTCATCCAAGCTATTGCCTTCAATGGATAGCTCCCCTCCCAATTCCCCACTTAACAGTCCACTGACAGTGCTGTATTTACGCACCAATTTATCAACTCCCGCCTCCAATGCATAGCTATCTACCCCACCTGCCAAAATCATTGGTGAACGAAACTGTGGCAGCTACAACCACTGTACGACAAGTACGCGGTTCTTACAGCTGATAGTGGAGTGAATAGACAGTTTGAACAGTCATGTCTTGATCAGAGGCTTCTTATTCCTACACCTCAGTTGTAGGCAACCGGTGTCCGAGACATCGACTTCTTCAGGTTGCCAGTCCTTCCACCGGCGGAAATCCCCTGCCCTCATTCTGGAAATGGACGTACACTGATTTTGGTTACAGAGGTGGTCTTTTACGGTTGGCTTCAACATCACTTGATAAACGGTGGATGCGTTTTGGTACACATCACATAAGAGTATTAGGCATGACAAAATGTGCTGTTATCGGAGTAATGATCTTAACATGTAGTACTATGAAGTTTTGCCATAAGTACTCACCAGCCTCACCAGGTGTCCGTCGGACAATCAAATGAGTGGTATGCGTAGTGCATTCAATAGCAAAATGAAGCAAGTGACCGTCCGTAGACTTCTGTTCACACAACCATCTCAAATGTAGTCCAACTTTGTTGTGAGTGTGTGAGTACATATCGTGATTGTGATGAGAAAAATACACTGGGTTTTCGTCTCTTCTTCACTATGAATTTTGTTAACCAGCAGAAAAACGTCAGCAAATCATTACAGTGCATTACTATCGCTTGCATACAAAGAAGTTAACCATTTCAAGCACATCGGATCCCTCTAGTCCAAAGAAGCTATAATGGGAAGCAAATGAAAAAGAGTGAATAGCAGCGTATATCAGCTGAGCCTCATGTGAAAACCAAATTGGAATGCAAGTGGGAGTATTTGTCAAAAATAACCCTTCACTATATTCTACACTCTCCCTGATGGATAAGCCTTCAGTATTTTATCTGTGTTTATCTCCTTCTTATGTGTTGGATTTGATTCATTGTTTGCGGGGGACGAGGTGGCTCAGCGGTTAAGGCGCCAGCTTACGAACCGAAAGGTCCGTGGTTCGAACCCGACCTCTGCATCTCGACTTCTCCTGTCTAGGCTTGGGCAACCTGGCAGCATCCCAGCCCTCGTGCTTCCTTCGGGTGGCATTGCAGCTAGGCACCGAAAGGGTGTTACAACTAGACGATTATTTGCGGTGGCGCTGCCTTTGTCGATATGGTCATAAAAACCCCAATTGCAGATAGCCATAACCACAGTTGCAAGATTGTTCAAAGTGACTTCATACAGAGTTAAGGAGTCAGTTTCTCTTGGACGTGATTTAACTGTCAAGTTGGCGACCTACAAGTCTTGAAGCAACGAGCAGGAGAAATTAGTCCATAAATTTAATTCCTTGACGATAAATGAAATATGATTCCCAAGAACACGACTTTTTCGATCACAGCTCAAGAAGGAAAACGTGCTTCTTCAGAAGTAAACTATCCGCTAGTTCGTTGTCCTACTTAATCCAACAAGCGTTCTCCTGATGTCTCACTTAACGTGGTCTGAAATTTAATCAGTCTGATTACCAGGTCTGCATTAACTTTTGGGGCATTTGGTTTGACTTCAACAACACCATCTTGGACGGCTATGAATTCGGTTTGTCAGTACCTGCAACAACAGATGGTGCTGCAAAATGGGCGTCTGCCTCCAGCTACATACCGCTAAAAAATCTACTGATTATCAAATACTTTCCCTTCTTTCTGCTTCAAACTATCTCAATTTGCGGTTGTTGTGGGAAAACCAAAAGTTATCTGTTGCTTATGTATCCCACAATTGACTGCTCTTCTGCAGCCACTCGAGTCCTTTGTGATGGCGCTCCTGACCAGCAACATGAACACCGTAGGCTACCGTAAAATGTAGAAGTAGGTCTTTGCCAATGTCGAAGAATGTAAGGGCATGCGTGGGTATGGTCGGTAATTCAATAGTCATTAAATAGATGAACCATTTTTACCGAAACAGCGCAAGTGGATTTGTAAGTCACTGATTGTGAGGTCCGCAGGTAGTGATAGTTCAAGCTTGTATTTGGAAATGCCATTCGGGGTCCCGTCCAGTGATTACCTAGAGAGAGTTTGAAATATTCTTGCTTATTTTCGAATTATTAAATACACTATACCCCTCTTGGAAGTATTTCCTCCTCGGTGTGCCCCCTTGTGAGTAAAATAATTTTACTGGTCTCCATATACTCAGGCAACTTGCTGCACAAGTTTTCTGCATCAGCAGTTGAGAACTTCATCGTTGCAGAGCATTAACAGACCACTGTACCTCAGTTGTTAGAACCAAATTGTTATTCATTATGGCCCTTTATTATGACTTAAAAAGTACGGACATTAAAATGAAGTAATTAGTGAAATGTTCCGTAACTAATTTATTGTCTTTTTTCAATCAAAATGTGAAACTTGGTCACTCATTTCTGTAGACTTAGAGATCCGCTCTTGTGAACAATAACCGTAGCAGCTTTGATTTTAGGCTATGAAAGTTGTGTTTCAACTGCTTGAGGATCTTGCACATGGTGGAAAGAGATATCGCAAGAACTACGCGATGAATCTGGGCTTGCGCGTACATTTCACCGGCCGAACTAAAACTGGTCGCCTTCTTGGTGTGGGGTTTGACTCCGGAGAGGATCAGTTCAACACGACCATCCTAGCACACTTTACGTTTGTTGGCATCACTCCGCCAGGGCCGAGCACATTGTGGACAAGGGCAGCCAATCATACAACGAATGTCTTACTTCGTTCAATACCAAGATGTATGCCACAATGGAGAAGCGAGTGGTACGGTATTACGGTACGTCGTCGGTTGAATGAGTTGAATGAGTGTAGCTAAAATCGATCTAGTCAGTGAATATGCCTTTCATTTACGCTTCCAACCACTGAGTAGATGAGCTTTGCTCACAGATCGAGTCATGGTGCATTATCCGACTGTCACCCTGTCGGATTAAAGTGTGCTCACACAGTTGGAGGCTGACGCAAGCTTCGAAAGAATGAGTTCTTAAAAACCACTTAACTACTCCTAAAATTATCCACTGAACGCCTTGCGAAAGACGGGACAACTCAGAGTGTATATCCGATAATAGATGAATAAAAAGATTTCTTATCCTACTGATGGAAATACTAAGAACTCCAAAACCTCTGGCGGCCGGTGGGCCGTTTTTTAATCGCCGGATTACTGCTCTATTTTGGAGCGCACAGGGTGGTCTCAGATGATGATGACAGCAATGATCGTTCGCACTGAGCTATGGAGCAGAACTTTCCCTTTGATGGAAATAAACAGAGCACCCAAAAGAGTAGGTTAGTTGTTTGGTTAGCAAACGCACATGTAAGTCCGTTCAGTTCAGGCTGAACAACCTGGTTGTTCAGCTCAGAGCAAGAACAAAATTTCCCCCGAGGAGTGAAACTTTCGTCTGAGAACTGGTTACTCGAGCAGCCAGTCAACACGTGTGACCACGTGATGTGGATTCTGTGAGTGAAGGATGGGTGGCGCCATATTCTGTGCAAGTGACAACTGGTCAGCCGAACTGTCGTGTTCAACATATTAGCCAGGAGGTCATGGATTCGAAACTCTCTGGAGTTTCATGAGATGGGCACTGTTGATGATTCCCAATAAGGATGTAACAGTTGCACAGAACTTCCCCGCTTTTCAGCTTCACCTATCCCATTATTTCTATCCAAGCTGACAAGTCAAGGCTTTGATGAACAGAAGCCAAAATAGTTTTGTTTTCAAATTAATTCGGTCAACTTAATTAATTAATTTGGACCAAATCAACTTGAGGACTGAGTGGTATCTATTCACAGACATTCGGCCAGTAATCATACTTCGACTTTGTACTTTCCAGCTCAAATCTCTCCTTATGAAGCTAGTGGTGACTGTAGGTTTCGACTAAAGTACGTGAACAAACAGTGAGTTTCATCCGTTTTGTCCTTGTTTTAGGAGGTTATTTTGCACCTGAGCAAAGAAACTTGAATCAAACGCCAGAGGAGCTTTCTTTCTGCGGTGTTCCAGTGTTCCACAAGGACATCATTAATTCACTTCTAAGTTTTGCTGTGTCAGATGTCCCCTTATCACTTCACCTTGTGTTATTTTTTCACTTCAGGAACTAGTCAAGCGCTTTCAAGAGGCATTGTGCAAACAAATCGAACCTTTGAAGAAGTTGGCTGAGTTGGCCGATCGCGATGGGGTTTTCTTGAATGAGTTGATGGCATCCATCATTTATCCGGAGCCTACGTTCTACCAAAAGTTATATCATTCACAACGCAATGACGCACTGTATGCTGTAATTCAGGATACAACCTGTTTAGTATTTTAAAGCCAAAGAGAACTCCTTATATCACCAGTTTTCTTCTAAATGAGGCAGACTTGGAGCACACCGTCTTGTGCGTCTATGAATCATTTGTCATTTCTTTCTATTCAGTTCATTTCGGTTGACATACCACAATCCATGAACTGGATTCACTTGAAAATGCAACACTTGATTGCGCGTTCTTTTTGTTATGCCTTCAGTAGCAAATACGTAGAGGACACAGCCGGTTCTAAAAGGTATACCAAGTTAGTACTATCACTCACTGTCGACGAATGAAGAATACAATTGTCTCTCTAAGCAAAAAACTATACGGTACAGCTGATATGATTCTCAGCTTATAATCGGCACCGGTCTCATCCAGCTTAGTAGCTGCTTACAGAATGGAAATACTGCCATGCGGAACCAAAGGAAACTCAGACACCTTATATTTGATATTGACGATGACGTTTTCAGGCAACCATTATCTTGTTTACCTCTGTTCACTGTGCCGCTTAATCTTTTGGAGTTCGGTACATGACACATCAGAATAGGCTATTATTTTGGGCAGCAGCTAACTTGAATAAGGTCGTACGTATTCGAAAAAAATTGCTCGATCCATGTTAAAAGCAAGAAGAATTGATGGCCAAAATGGATTTTTGCATTTTGTTGTTCTCGTTGGGCGTGGTAAATGCATCCGTTGTTGTATTAGGTGAACGAATTAACGATAAATCACTTTGGGTATACGCTCGACATCCCGACAGAACTGGTTATTATGTGACCAAAAATCGAAAAAAATTTCCGGGAGTGTGTGCGAACGTGGTTTTTGGAAAGGAACAAAACAGATGAGCAATTTTGGAGTCGGATACATTTATACAGGACTATCCTGACGGAATTTTGTGGGCGTGTCATCACTTATCCGTTTAGTTTGAAAGCAAATTATCCTATAGAGACACAAACAACCGATGGATCAAACCGCATACTTCACTGTTGAATGTGGTCGTCATATTCAGTACAATCCCTCGGACGAAAGGAGAAATTCGAAGATGCAGGAAAGATAATAGCTACTTTACCGTTGTCGTGGTCGTTTCTATGATGAACAATACCTGGTCTATAAAGCTTCCCCAGTTGGTTTTGTCTTGTTTTGTTCACTTCACCAGAGTCACGCACATTTACAGGTCATAAGCCTTAAATACACTACTATTATGCGGTTTGAGGAATACTGCCATTTCCCACAAAGAATATAAAGTACTCTGTCATGTAATCCTCTCTGTACCGGTTTCCTGGAAAATGTCAAAATATGACGGCCTCTTCAAGAAGAATAGATTTGTTTTTTTTCGAATTTGCGACATGAATAAAGAAAAATATGTCATGGTATCGGTTTGAGTTATCACGTAGTTGCCCACCCTCTGAATACCTCCCTGTGTTCGAGAAATCATCAGTGTTATGTTCTATAAACACCAAGCCACTGCGTTCTTACAAGGGTTTTTGGTGTTTGCTGCATACTACAACATATCTGAAATCGAAGGTCCAGCGGTTTGTTATATCCCGTAAGATACTTATGAGACCACGAAATGCAACATCACAGAGTTATCCAGAGTCACAACGGACGACTAAGTCCCTTTACATCCATGGGAAAAACATCTTTCTTGTTACATGTTCACTATTATCAGGAAAAAATCAAAGTAGTTACTACTTCTTGTGCGGCGGATTAACCATGGATGACCCGAATTCGGAAAAAAATTCTAATAAATTAATGAATTCAAGCCTAATTTTAGTGCAAATTATTCCCACTAAAGCCCGATTAAACCTATGCCTATGCAGCTGAAAAACTACTTAAATTACAGCATCATATATGAAAATGCTGCTTTTCTTTGCCAAAAAATATTTCACCGTATAGCATACTACCGTTACTTGTGAAGATGAAGCACCGAAAAGCGCAACGGTGGGCCATCTAGTGATGAACTGACAGAATAATGACCATCTCCTAACTGAGGAGCATGCAAATATTAGGGGCTTTATTCCAGTCTTTTTAGGCAAATCGAATTTATATCCAAGCTCAATTTAGCTCGATTAGCCCAAGTAATATTTTCCCTGATCACCTAATCTCAAATAATCCCTTTCCTTTTGTTCTATCCCATACCATCTGATTTTACCATCTGATTATATGATTTTGCTTGTTTGTAAATCCTTGAATTCGAACAAAAATACGCTCATGAATGAGAGCTCGCAAACCCTCTGGATTCACGCCATCCTCGTTTGTTATTGCCTTTCTTTCTTTCCGAAGGCAAGAACGTTTTCTTTACTACAAATGCACATCTACACAGGAAATGGTAGTTCTCCTTGACACTGAATGGGTGTTTTCTATTTGCCGTTTTAATTGGCCTCGGCACATCCGGTATTTTTTATTGGTAACGTAAACGAAATGTCAAGTGCTTTAAAATTATGGCTCCTCTTCAACTTCAGATACTGTGTACCTGTTAGCGTAGTCTAAGAAGTTTTCTAAAGCCATGCGCTTCAAGCTTATTTGTACTTTCTTGTTTATAAACAGGGCATCAGTCGACGAAAGTGTCCAGCACCAAAGCTGCGGTAGTTAGGACATATATTACATATGACAAATTATCGTTTCCCAAAAAAGCGTGCTGTTTTTCCTGTCCAATTCAAAACGGCACAAGCGCAGTGGTGGTCAAACTTTGATCTGAAAGAGGAGTATGAAAACGATTACGAGAAGTCTGGATACTGTCGATGCGACTCTCCTTCCAGGATGGAGGCCACGTGATCCTCCCCCCGTGAATGGTCGGATACGCTGCAGGATATGGCTGCTAATGGATGTCAGTAGAGTTCTGGTTGTCAGTTTATATCCAGATGGTCTGACTAAGTGTCTGAAAGTGTAAGCACCTTGGAATGATTGCGGTAGGTTAGCACCAAGCCCCTTCCTTGTTCACTTTCATTCTTCCCTTCACAATTTACAGTGAACTGCTATCTACAAGATAAATAGGTGTAAAACGCAAAGCCTTAATCAAATAGGGCTGGGTGCCTAAGAGCTAAAAGCCTTGATTTTCCGACCAAAGCATACTGATTCAAGACGTTAAATTTAGGCTGGTTCCTGTTTCATGAGATTGCTTCGAAACAATCAGGAAGGAAATGCAATCATATGCCTCAGGATTTGGTTATGGCATAAAAAACAGAGCTGGAACAGCGTTAGTTTAGCCTTCTAGTTTGCATTCACCACAAAAAGATGACCCCTTTCTAAAGAGCAATTTTCCAGTTCACAAAATTTAGCTTGTCAATTAAATAACGGAGCGGTTAGCTGGAACGACCGGTGACCTTGAGGTAACACCTCACGAATATGACAAACTCGTCTTTAGATAAAAGACTGTATGCGCCAAATACAAACATTTCAGTTTCGAAAACTAGTATCCAGTTCAATATGCAACGGTTCATGCATTCCATTCATGGAAAAATCCGTTTATCCTGGCATAACATTACTAAAACCACGTTCATGACTCCCACACTAGCTTGCATAGGCATATTTCCGGACATACATGAAGTCCTTCTAATGGAGTTCCCCGAAGGGATCGACCAAGTCCGATTCTGTCATAACCGGTTGCTATCTAGAAGAAGCTCGGTCAATGTGAGGATACTTTTGAAGAGAAACAACCGTATCATTATGTTGTATTGTATTACGGAATCCTTCAAACAGTTCTTACGATACTGTGGTTTGCAAAGCATATTCCACGGTCCCCTGAATGCTCGCATGCATTGGTGTACACCCTCCAGGGGACTTACTGCGTTCCGCAATATAAGCCCTGTTCCGTTGTCCACTTTCGCAAATACACTTGTCCGAGAAGTGAATACACCTGAATAGATATAACCAAGGATATAATCGAAGTTGTCAGTGAAATTTGTCATAAGGAGGCGAATAGAAGGCAACTTCTTGTTTCGTTGGCTAATGGGTCATAAATGTTTTACCGCCACTCGGGAAACACTCATGGGATTGGGTTATTCCACGGATGACTGCGTAAAGGTAGATGTCGAAACGCCGGATCAACTCTCTTTTCTTTCTTTACATATTTAAAAACGGACGTGCTTCATCATATACCGATTTACAAGGAGAATCATTTGAGTTTGGCAACTTAGGTACCAAATTTGTATCATCAGCAGAAGTGAAGCTCCACCCTATAGTTTTCAATAGCTAGAAAAGGCCTATGGACCAAATCAGTGGTTTGAGTTTCTCATCTAAACAAAGTGTGACCGCGGTATTAGTTAGAAACTAAAAATTTGTCCATACTGTATCAGTTAATTTGTTACGTATACACGGCCCGGACTGAGTTTTTTAGGCTATTTTCACGTGTTTGTTTAAACCGATATGTTTGCTCATGGTCTAAATTCGATTTGGGATAGGAAAGATAGAGACTTCAAGGTCAGTCTTTTGTGTGCACTTGATGCATTAATTCGAGATGAATTTACGGTGACTGAAGTAGATGGTTGTGGTTCTGTTTTTTGAAGTGTCTGTCTAAAGGATCGGTTCGCTTGGATACGAAAGCCAGGCTCTCTGTTGCTTTCTTTTTGGTGAGATGCCACGAAACTTTCACAATGAGCAAAACCCTTTAGTTACATGGCTTGGTATTGAGGGTGGTCAGAAATGATACTGGCAACATTGATAAGAAGGCCGTATAATAAAATGTTTACAGCTGATCACTCTGGAAAACTGTGAAGAATAGTTATGGATTTGTTGCCCAACAACGTCTTACTTTTGATACGAATATTGATTATGAACTTGGTAAGGACCATAAAGGGCCTTTCATCCTTGTCGGGAATGTCAAATGGACATGCAGCGATCAGATACATGATCATGTTTTAGCAGTTTCAGTCATGGATCCACGCTTTCGTCAACTGGTTTGTGCCACTAAATACAAAGTAATTGGGTCTCATAATCTGACTAGTGTTAAATGGCCAGAGTGTTTTATCTGAATAATCCTCGATACTCACCTGTCATACTCTACGCCCACCTGATGAACCCAAGAAGGTACAGAAGGCCTCGTTCATTGGTCTCTTTGGGATCGCAGCACACCAGTTCTAGAATGTAAATAACAGTATATTGGAATTACTTGCCGCTTCGGTACTATTTATTTGCCTCATTACACCTCGGTGAGAGAAATTTGGCAGCTTTAAGTCGCCACTTTTTAAAATAATCAAGCTGTAAGCAATGTAGTTTGGATGGACAGATAGGCAGTGCAGTATTGAGCTGGCCCGATTCGTGGTTCATTCGATTATTGCTAGCTCTTCATTCTACTCACTCGTTTATCTTCATAGACCAATCGTCCACAAAAATTTTTACTGATTTCCCCGCTCAACCGGTCTCACAGTCGGTTTCTTCAACCGAATATGTGGCGCAACGTATGGCTATCCTCGGTTTCTGATATGTATGCTATCTCAGTAGGTATTTTAGACATATATGACGGCTTGTCAATTTAGGAGGAGACACTCAAGCAAAGTTCACCCGTAAGATCAATAGTCTTGCAGGAAATTTTGGGATCCTCCAAGTTTAATAGTCCATTAGTCACTTACTGGTGTCCAACTTCGATAGATCCGCGTTTTGTGACGGTCAACCAAAGCGGTCCAAATCACAGTTGTATAGCATAGCAAACCGGACTGTAATACTGAGAAATTGAAAAAGAAAGTCAGCTAAGTCAGTGGCCAAACTCGATCCATCCCATGAGTGAGCACCAATAGAAAAGAATTTATCTGATAGACTTCAAATTGGTGATTGATCAGGCGGCAGTTGATCTGTTCACTGAGCTTGACAATTACCTTGCAAACGTTTCTTCACGATGCGAGGTGACCTCACCGGCGGGCACTTATGAAGTTTGGTGATGAAAAGTTTGCAAGCTAATTGCCAACCTCGGCAAACAGATCAGCGACCACCTGATCCACCACAAATAAAACCACCAGAGTGAGAAACATCCAGGTGCATTTCTAGACGTCAACTTAGTAGTCGGCGTGGATTATGGGTAAACAGGAAGGTAGACTTTTCTCAACTGTGCAACAATAGATGAGACAGGAAGGAAGTGCATATAATTTCGTCATTTATATTTTGAAAATACCCAAAAGATCAAGTGGCACACCTAAAATAGTAATCAAAGGGCATCAAATTGTAGCTGGAGAAAACAAACCTGCAAAACAGCTATTGGATGGGTGATAAAACTGAAAAGTGTCTGGTAATACAGCGATTCTAGCAAAGAGTGCGCATCCCATGGAAGGGCTCCGAAAATCCTGTTCTTGGAACAGCCCTCTCTTGTGTGGAGGCCAGTGGTTCGAGTAGTACTTTTTTGGCATATTTCTGTGCAAATAAGGTGGGCATCAAATGTTTTGATAGTAAATTTATTCGAGAGCTACTCTAACAGACTGCTGGGAAGTGCACTGGTTATGGCTGTCATGTGGGACTAGTGATAGTAACACGATCAATACTTGCACGTGACCTGCTTTAGGATATATTAAAAAACAAGTAATAAGTACTGAACACTTTTAGTAGACACAGTGAATTGGTATTTTGTCAGTTGCTTGGTGTACTGCTCTCCGCCGTCCGTCTCCGCGGAATAGTCCATTTCTGGCTGATTTCTGCGTGACTTGTTCCGTTGTCGGCACAGAATTTGTTCTAAAACCTGTTGAAACCTCTCTACGATCCATTGCATGCACTCACTAGAACTAGCGAAATACTACTCTCACTGTTCTTTTTACTTACTATGCTATTTAAACCCTAAGAAAGCCGTATTTTTCAAAGTGTCGAATAAACTACTGCTTAGGATTGCATCTAAGCAGTGAGGCACGTCTAATACGGCTCGGATCCAGTCTTCCGGCCATGAAACGTGAATGTAAGGTGCGGCGTTTTATCAGGCAAAATAATGACGATCATTCCCGATGCTCCCCTTGGGATGCTTAGGCGTAATCCGGTGTCGACCCAACAGGATAAACGATCGTTGTCATCAGTAGTTGAAACTTAAAAGTCTTGCTCATTAATGCTTCGTTAAGTTGACCTGCTGGTTTATATTGGCGTCTTAATCAGCGCTTTTGTAAGGTCACTGATCGGCCCAAGCCACCCTTTTCAACATGCAGTGGAACGTATATGGAAAATATCTTTCGTCCTGGATGATGAGGCTTCTATCTTCTCAGTAGAAGGGCGCTTGGAAGGAAAATTTATGGCCTAGCTATTTCTCGTATTCTCTTTTATTTAAAGCATGATGTCTTTTGAGAAGCAGCACGGAATAAATGTCTTCTGACATAAGTTCAAGTTGTTCAGGATAGAAGTTTTTGAAGAACTCTTGCAAAACAACAGATCCAAGAAAGAAATAGTCTGGCTACCCATAAATGCTGTCTCCAATGAGGCCGGATTACTTTTCGGGGAACTGTGAGTTCATTTTGAGTGGCCACCCAGTGCACACTGTCAGTGAATTCACCCCATCCAGAGAGATCAACCTTGGTACAATAAACATCCAAAGTTTCCAACTATACAGTCACTTAGCTCAGACCATGGGCCGTTTCTAGGGGCATATTTTGATCGCAGTATGCTTAGCAAAGCCCATTTAACTGCTTTGTGCGCTGGGGAGAGACCACCTTTATCCTTTCCTCAAGGGTGCCTATTGG
Source organism: Opisthorchis felineus (assembly GCA_004794785.1). Lineage (NCBI taxonomy): Eukaryota > Metazoa > Platyhelminthes > Trematoda > Opisthorchiida > Opisthorchiidae > Opisthorchis > Opisthorchis felineus. The sequence continues at coordinate 291,465 of SJOL01002045.1, read as the reverse complement.
ATGCTCGTTTGCTATTTTCTGAACAACAGAACACTTGTTCTTTGTGAGTCCATAATTTAGTTCCTGTGCGTGAATAACGTGTGAGGACTGGAGACAAAATATTGACAGGTTCAGCCACTGGATACTGTTGGCATTTGGTCCTTACGCTGTCTTCCATGTTTGTTTTGTAATTTGTTGCCCATGAGGTTGACGATCTTGAACATTTCCACACCTTTACATCCATAGGTGCATTTGATAGTGTGTGAGAGTCAGCTACAGCACTCTGTACGTTCTTCAAGCTGCCATTTTTACATTGTTTTTGTCGACTATTGACATCTATGGAACACTGATGTGCAATACAATGATTTGGTCCTACGTGACCTTTCCCATGGACGAACGGCAACTGTTTGCTTTGAGGAGCGGAAATGGAAATTCTGATATTGTGTCTCAGCAACAGTTTAGCTTGCAAGACTAATGAGGGAGGGGCGCAAACATATTGGGATTCGATAACATATTTGCTTTTTAGTTTTCTATGTTCAGTTTTTGTTGGCTGTGCCTGAGGAGGGACCGACTTCCAGAAGCTTCACAACCCAGAAGAAGCAGTCTTTGGCGGCATCTTTTAGATGACAGCCAACCTCTGACAATGGGTCATTAGTAACGAGTCACTTTGATGCTAAATGTCTTGAAAGTAGGAAAAAAGATGGGCTATAACATGACAAAACACAATTTCGACATTTGGCAGTGAATAAACCAGACACCGCCTCGAAATGTTTACTCGGTTCCTCGATCACAATATCCATTGAGACTCTTTAACTTGTAACACGCAGATAGCGAGGGCTAAGGATCAGGTTTACTACGGAGTAGAAAGAAAAATCGTGGAATTTCTTCCTGGGAGATGAAAACACCCTTTCAGGGGGTCCCCAAAGATCTCATGACTGATTTTATGGTTTTTCTTCTTCGAGAGGTGAAACGCAAAGCAACTATTTTGTACTGCATAACTTGTTCGCTTAGGTGTATCACTGGAGTTCGTAAATTTTCTGATGAAAGTGTGGTGCATACATGAAATTTATTTGACGTCGTCTGTAAAGTTATCAGTAAGGAATATTTTATAATTCTGTTCAAAGCCTCGTTATCGTTTTCATAAAGGAAACTACTCACAAGGTTGCTGAAAACTAGTTCGCATTTTAAGTTTTTGTAAATTGACATTAGAAGCACAATGATATAACAGCGTTAGTAACAGACAGATGTAGTTGCAACACCATATGTGTTGACGTGAGGTGACAAAGAAATCGAACGCTAATGGAAACGGTTGTCCCCTGGATTTGAAGTCCAGAATTAAATCGACTGTTTAGCTGGGCTAAGACATAACCTGAACTCTTCGCATGCTTCAACTCTCCTACCGTTCACTGATCACCACTCACCTTGTCCTGTGTGTGCGTGTGTTGAGTGCACGTCCGCGTTTGCAAGCAAGCGTATTATGGCGCGTGCGTCCGTGTGCATTTGATTGCATTTCCCTTGTGCAGCTGGGATTGGACCACAATGAGCTGTTTGGTTGTACAAACTCCATCCACACTGATCGATCGTATTATCCAATCGAACGGGATGAACTTCAACCACACCCGCCTGTCAGTCTGTCCCACTTCTTTATCGCTCGCCCTACTCTCTATCTTTTTGCATTCAATAATAGTCACAGAGCCTGCATACGTTTGAATGGATTAAACCGGGTTGTACGCGCGTAAGTTTTGCTTTTTTGGGCGAAAAACTTGAGATAAAGCAAAAGCTAATCCGCTGTTGCCTAGTTCTGTAAGTATAGCTTACAGGAGATTTATCCTGGATAGTTCATGAGTCATCGGCTATAACAATCAGCGAACCATCTCAGCATATGCATGTCTTATATAATTCTTACGGGTTCTTTCACAGACTCTTGGCGATACGCATCGAATTGCTGCCAATTTCTAAAACTCCAGGGTAATGCAGAATTCCCCCTCCCATCTATAAGCCACCAGAATCATTTTGACCACTTATTGCTCGCCTAATGATAGAGGTTGAGAGTGCTTAGGATTTTATGTATAGCGATCTCTTAAGCAACGAAGCATTTACCGAAGAAATGGTGCAGGGAAGAGGTAAGGCGGCTCATTTCAACCGAATTTACTAGAGACGGCCTTGACAACACGCACAACAGATCCACCGGATAGCAGAAACCAACGGTCAAATCCTCAGGACATGAGACACAAATAGACGTCGGATGAAATAACTGACAAGGTCGAATTTGACTGCACGGCAGGCTGAACAAGCCATGTCATGAATAGCCTATCGGTTGCTTATTTAACAGGTCCATCTCACTCATTATGCTTCCGGTATTTACGTCACCTGCGAGCTATTTTGCACAGATATGAGTAACAGCGAATCGCTGCTAATATTGGGACATTTCCATGGTCATTTTTTCCTCACGCGTGCAAATTCGAAAGTGTTAGCACATTTGGGACAAGCGCACAAAATGCAACCCTTGACCCTGTACAACCTGCGTGCTTAGCTCTGAATTAGCTGAAGCACAACTTGAGGTGGCAAAACGCATTTTGACTGCACGTATGCCATATGTTATTAAACACAGCAAAAACGGGAGTGAGTGTAGGTTGGTCCAAACTTCAGTCAACTTTCAGTATTTCAAATCTGGTATGGCTGTTGGGAACCATTGATTTGAGCAGAGTCGCATCCACAAACCTATGGATAGTGCTTCAGTCTTTTATGCCTTTTGCGGAGAGCAGATGGACTAGTTCCTTGCCATCTGCAAGTTTAAACAGTCTATCGTCTACAACAATAATGAAGCAGTTGAGTACTACCTCTCGGGTATTTGGCAAAGATTGGCTCCACCTGCAAGATAAAATCTCGGATCTACTGTCAGCTGATTAGATATGGTGCTGCCACTGTGGTAAGCAGGCCTACATCCTGAACTTCTATGGGTTTGCCCCGAAAAAGAGTACAATGAAATAAGTGTTCAAATCACCAAGAGTGTTCTACCGAGGAAGGGCTTCCACTTGAAAGTCTCTTGCTGGAAGGTTTGTAGTTCCAGGGGCCTGCCTGAATGCCATAGAGCTTTTTCAAATGGTGAGCAGCACCATGCTGTCTAGGAGGGGTAGTTTGGAAATACTAACTAAAGCCCCTTTAAAGGTTCATTTACAGAGAAGGAAAAGTCAGATGATTCAAGTTCAAAGGGTAGTTAGGTAGGTAGATTCATATGATAGTTTCGAAATTATTTGAAAAATTTACTTATCTGTGGCACTTATGGAGACCATACCTTTTGCCATCTTATGCATTTATTCCCTTCTTGGAAAAGAAGTTGATGCGACTGGTGAAAGTTGTCCTTTTTTAGTAGGCGGCGTGTTTTTGAGGAAGAACCATCAGAGGACGACATATGTTGCTGAAAAGTTTGTTGATGATAACAAGTATTCTCCTCAACTAGCTCACTAAGTTTACTGTAAGTTACTTAGAATGCATAAGTTTCAAATCGATTTTCAATGCAGATAGTCAAGGGTTTCCCTGGATCTGATCGATTAGAATGCACGACTAGTTGCCTGAATAGTCTATGCACTAGAAATCAGATTGTTCGGATATACTCAGCAGTTGGTTGAGATGATGTCCACCATTTGCGTCATGCCTTTATGCAAAAAATTCACTTTCCTTTAATTTGTTCTAGGTTTTCAGTGGGAAATCGTTCATCTTTTAGGACGCCATACACATGGGAACATGGTCAGCTGGTCAGAACTTTATTCTGTCGTGTGATTCAAAGCCATATGTAAACTCTAGCCACGAAAAGTAGCTCGTCATAAATGTATGCACATCACACCTATCGAAAAATGGTGCTTTCGCACTCCTTGTTGTGCAGCTCGCTAGGGCGCTTTGTCGACCGCATCGTCAGCTGGCTGCAACAGCGAAGTGAGTTTGAGAGGCAATAAAATGGTGGCTGCGTAACCTGTCAGTGCAAGTAGAAGCTTTCGTCGATGTGCTGTAAATCCATTTTGAGCACGTGAGATAGCTCAGTAGCTAAGGCGCGATCTTACTAACCGGAAGGTCCATGGTTCCAGCCCAACTTTGGCATCTCGACTGCTCCAGCTACGGTTTGGGCACCTTGACGGTACCACAGCCCACGTGCCTCCTTCGGGTGACATGGCAATTTGAAACCATTTGCCAGTGTTGTTCAGGGAATGTGAAACTTAAAATTTAAACAGCATTTAAGCTACTCAACATCAAGTGCAACAGGGTGAGACCTGGAGGAACTGGTGGCTCGTCTCATCTATATTTCATTACCACACACAATTATGAATGAACTTTGGATAAACTGACCCAGAAAAGTATGCAAACAACAATTTAGATTTTACAATAAACCGACAATCGTTTGAACATGAAGTGGACAAAGTTCGAGAACCACAAAGCGTTAGGTTACATTTTTGACAAGTGGATGATGAATGCTTTGTACCTTATGAAGATGAGTTTGGGCAAAAATTTTTCAGGAACTGGGCCGTGGTCCAAGCTGAGAGGTGGTATGCTCACGGCCATTAAATGCGATCAAACGTTTTAGGGACCGTCCGAAAATGAAATCAATCCTAAATGATGCTTGCATAGATAGGCACGTTTTCCAGTGAAACAAGGAAATAACCTTTGCGTTGATTTTGAGGGCATTTACTTGCTTTGCATGACAATTACGACGTACACTTTTTTTCAGTGGAACAGCTTTCATCATTGGCTACTGTAGGAATACGTTGTGTAGAATGCCCTCCAAGTAAGAAGCTCAGTATCACACATCTGACGTAACACTGAGCTTGTTTTGGCTGAAGAAAACCACTGTAGTGGGGTTCCATGACACCTGAGAACTTGCACTACACCAAGTATACGGGAGTGTTCTTCGATGGCTGTTAAACGACACTTGCCGCTTTAAACAAGACCATGATACAACTCACGACCGAGCTTTGTATTATTGGTTTGAGGTGAAGTATTCGGACCTCATCGTTCTAAAAGCTAATGCCTGGGAAGAACAAATTGTGTTTGTTATTCGTCGTTGTTGGCAAATTTTCGGACAGACCTAGAAGAAGTCTTGGGGTAGGAAGGCACTTGTATTCCTGAATACATATGTTTTACTCTTCTGGATGGTTTCTGGTTTAAACACCTCGTGAATTTCATGAGATGCACACTATTCATGGTTACGGATGTGGTAAATTATTAACATGAAAGATGGTTTTGGCTTTGGGCTTTGTTCTCCCGGACGAAATCTATACTGTCATATTTTTGGATGGGCGCCTCAATTTAAATTTTGTACCCATGACGAGAGATGTTTGTTTTCGTCTTGCTAAAGAGCTTTGGGACAATGATAATTTTGTTCCTGCAAAAAAGTTTGTGCGCTGAATTTTACCAGCTATTACTTCTCCCGCATTATTATAGAGGAGCAAGCTCCCAAACTGTCCAGAGTGGCTTTATAAAAATCACGAATTTAAATTTTTCGGGGTCGAGGAGATGAACCGAAATTCTGTCTTGGGGTGCCAGAGACTGTCATAAATTTTGCTCAACAGGGCCACACTTTTAATCATGCTACAGAAGAAGCGGTAGCTCGAAAAAGAAACACCCTACCATGGTGATCAGCGGCCTTACAATGGATTCTTTGGATCGCTGAAAGATATCTCAAAAAGACCCAAAGAGTTTAAAACGACCGAACACTCAAAATGTATGGAGCTATAGTAGTCGCTTCTAGGGCAAGTTCCTCAATACTACGTACCATTCAAGCTCTTTTGCATGGATGCCTCAGTCTACTTTCAACACGGATATGTCTAATTCACCTGTGAAGACTGAAACTTGAAGGGCGATACGTAAACGGCAAAGCGGATAGGATGCCGGAGAAGGTGGACTACCTACTGCAATAGATAGACAAAGCCGGAACTACTACGCTGTTGGTCAATCTGAGGATAGGATAATCTCACAGGAGTTTAGACGCATCAAAGGCATGCGTCTAAACATGGCATGCAGCTTTTTAAAGGAAAAAAGGCTCACAAAATGGACGACTATCGCAACAGTGTATGTGCTACAGCAAACATGTTGAGAAAGAAGCCAACATTTGTAAGCTGTGTTAGTAAATTTCACAAAAACTTTCGGGTTATTGACCAGGAAAGCTCCAAAGTCCAGACAGCTTTGGTATCTAATAAACATCCATTACTGTTATGATATGAAAGACAGTGCAATTAGCCGACTACTGGTTTACAGCGCAGCTATCCATTCACACCTAACTAGCACGGTACTGATAATTCCGCCCAAAACACTAGTGTAGTAATCAATCTGGGGGGAATGTGAAGCTCGAAAGAAGTGACGGATGATGTCAGCGTCTTCGTGTCAAAGAGCTACCGCTAGTGTTTGTTGTCGTGTCTTCATACTTGAATCGGTTGATGAACCTCAACGTAGACTTGTCGTGCTTGCCAGGGCGCAAACGGCGTTCACGTAGAAATTCGTTTCGTTCCCGTACAAATCATTTGTTCTTTACCTTCTGCATGCAGACGCTTAGATCAGTCATCGTTGACTCAATGACTCGTTTTGGATGTCAACCCTTCCTGCTTACCTTGTGTCTTTTAAGCCTTCCCTTTTAAAACAGTGTATATGCAGGATATCAGGATGGGAGCCAGCGGCTAATTTAAAGGTGCACATAGGGGATGGAATCCGGGTGTCGAAATGGCAACCGCGCCATTTTTACTCCTACACCCGCTTAATAATGGAAGCGCCTGGAATTTAGAGAGATGATATGATCAGTTCCTTAATATGACTTAATAGGGATGCTAAACGTTCTTGGTAATAATCTGGAGACAAATCAATATTTTGATGTCAGAAGCTTAACGCTTCCTAGCGACGCTGTTTTACGCGGATTATTTGGTAAACCTTTGTTGAGATATTTGCGTCCTTTTGGATACTTTACTGATATTTCGTGGAAAATGCAGGCTATTTTACAAAGGTTTTTCAGTTGTCGGTTCAAATTGTCGGCATAATGTGGCTATGCTGACGTCCGATGATAGACACTAGGCTGAACATTTGAGAAGCAAAGTTCACCAGACAGCGGTTGATATCTTTATTCACGGCGTAAACGCTAGCTGCGCAAGAGTTGGCGAATGTTTCGAGAATTACCCAGCCCAGTCGTCAGTCACATATCAGAATAAGTTGATCGCTGTGATAGGAGAGAATGGGTATTCTAACCTGTTGCCCAAATGAGTTGTTTTCTTTCTGGATTTATCACATTCCTGGTCGAATGTGGTATGTGACTCTATGATTAGTGTCCTGTCACCCGTGGGAAGTTCAGGATAGCAAAATGACTCTTGCCCACATAGGGGCCTGGCTAAAAGTGTGGGATTGTGGTACAATTCACTACAAGAGTCTGCCGCGCTGTTGTGTGTATGGTTAAGACGACTAAATTTCGTGATGAATGAAAGTTGCTAGTAGAAAGTGTGTAACACTAAAACCATAAGGGTAACCATAAGGTACCAGCAGAGACCTGGTAAACCGATGTGGAAAAGGTGAGCGAAACTGAAGAAGACAGTGGTCATCTTATTAATTAATTAATTCTTATTATTTATTATTATTGTTTATTAATTTTTGAACCACACACATTGGATGTACACGTCTTTTAGTGTTTACTCATATTATGAGATCCGTCCAAATCAGAGGTTCGCTACCACACCACATTCATTTTCAAGGCTGAGAGCCCACATTCCATTATTTCGTCCTTCCAGCAGTTCACCAAGTTGACTAACAAGGTCATTAATAAGTCGACAGGCAACGGTTGCAAACGCTATCGCACGTTACATCAGGACGGGTTGTGCAAACTATCTTCTGATTCTCACTGGGCACTTAGTTCCAAAGGCCGCCTTCAAGTTCTGAACTTTTATCAACCTTAGACGTGTTCGAAATAAAATCTCATGACCTTTTACCGGAACAAATGAGAAAACCTGTCGCCAAAAGGTTAACTCATGCTTAAAACAGTCGTTCCGTAAAATGTTTAAACAACCTGTTGAGGGTTATAAAAACTGGAGGAACACTGTTAACTGAAGAACAGTTGCTGAGGGATATTTTTCAAGATTTTGGGAAAAGGAGTTTCCATTCAATGAATTCCACCACCAGGTGATCTGCATTCGGAGACTTTAACCATGTAGTATTAATCACATCTGAGAGATTTGGGCTTTTACCCGATACTTGAAGTGGTGAATCGATCTGAATTGGTCAGACGCTTGGTTTTGTCTCATGTGAAACACACTGCAGCTTGAGTATGGGAGGTCCCTTTTACCGGATTTTGGTGTTCAGTTGATCGGTTGAAGAAAGATAGCTGTTTAAGAATGGGAGGCTAATGAATTCGTCCTTTCTAAAAGAGGATGTCGGGGGTCTTGATATGTACAGAGCTATTTATAATCAGCCAATCACCTTTACTGGTTGATGACGATTATATAAACGCTTTGAAAAGACAGGCTACCACTCTTGTGCCTTCGGATTCTGAATGCAGTTGGAGGGAATTTTTAAGGGGGAGGACTCAGAAACAGGTCACTGTAGATAAAAAAGTACCGTAAGAACAGTTGTTACGGTCCTTTCCTGATCAGAAAGACTTGTAATACTTTTCAGTAAGTGTGGGTGCGGCTGGTCGCCAACAGTATGTATGCCTAATTTCTGTTTGTCGAATGTTCGGCTAGGGTGCAGCATATGTCAAGACAATGGAATTCCTGACGGGATTCAAAAATGACATAAGGTACAATCTACTACGTATTTGCTCCATTCGCATGGGATTTTTCAGTCTTCTGTCTGTACTTGTAAGTTTTGTCTTGCAGGGTTTTAAAATTTGTTTTTCAGAATGAGTAGCTTGAGTTAGGACTCTCATTGTAACTTGTAACTGTCAAACGAGACGGTTTACTTATTGGATTTTTTACAGCCTCTATGCCATAATTCGAAAGTGGCCAGACCGAACCTACAAGATTTCTGATCACATTTACGGGCTATAATCAAACCCTCTGGTGGGGAATAATTTCAAACTACAATGGCAAGCTTTATTGCAAAGCAGCTGATTGGGAACCAGTTGGATTCAGTGAAGGGTAAGCAAGTCGAAAGAATGATTCTCTATTGATTTCATGCAGAGTTTTTGCGCACAAGGTTGCAATATTTCAATCAAACATGCACTATAATAGATCCTAGTATCCACAACTGATATTTTCATAAGAAGACAACCAACTTGTTCACACATAAACACCCAATGCAGCAGTATTGTTTAAAACGTGTTTGCCACCGAAAGACAGTTTTCTTCGGTAAGAGGTGCCGTCACTCTCTGGAAGTGTTTTAAAAGAGTAAAGTTTAGATACGGGCACATAATTTTGATCACTTATTCAACTCACTAATAACACGCTAGGCTGTTTCCAAACTGTTGCTCTCCTTCACAGCCTCGAAACCACCACTGACTTTTCAAAAAAGGAGCGGACTACTTGACTGAAAGTGTTTATATTGTTCCGTGCATTTGGTCAAGATTGTTGCTTATACAGCAGTATACTTCTT
>SJOL01002045.1:253812-281024 GCA_004794785.1 Opisthorchis felineus | reverse complement strand
CTAAGGACGGGATCTAGAAAACAATTAGATCAACAGTTATTCCTTAAAGACATTCAACAATTTCTAAAAGGCCTGTCCTGTGATGTCAGTCAGTTTGGTCGCGACCTATATTCAATTTCATGACTTCAGTGCAAGCCTCCTGGTTTGCTTTAACAGGCTAAAAAACCAGTTAATCACAAAAACGATGCTATCTCAGCTAATGATCAGCTCCAACCTTCAATATGGCGTTGCACTTCCACTAGGTGAGAAAAGAATAAACGGGTGTTTAACTGATATATATATATATGTATATGTATATATACAGGTAAATAAATGGTTGACAGACTAAGGGGGGTCTTTGAGCTGTATGTATGTTTCCTGGATTTTCTTCCTCCCGTTTTCTGATTTTTCATCCCCGGCCTATCTCCGTTATGTACGTCCAGACTGCCAAAATCTCCATTAAGCATAGCTGGATCACTAGACGAAGTGGAGTGTCGTGATAAACTATCGCTTGAAGACTGGCGAAATCCAAGATGAATAGGATAAGCTGTCTGTTTTGTCATGATATTACCGCGTGAGCTTCTGAGTGTTTGCTTCGTTATCGTTTTTTTTAGAACAACGCTGAATTGGTTTTGAGCACAGTTATGGCTTATATCTCGGTTACCCTTAATCGGATAACTTCATTTTTTAAACCGATGTTTCAAAATCAGCGAGCCATTTTCATTTAAGGAACAGTTTACGCGGCTGATGGGCAACTCCCGTCATTTTCGATAGTTCACCCATGCCATGCACTATACATGAAGGAGCTTATGGTCTGTGTGAAATGTCCACTGCCCTCTCCATTGAGGTTTTGGATAGAAAAATGATGTCAGTCGAGATTTACTCCAGTGAGTAAAGACAATCTATGCCGAACTGCCGAGAAGAAATTTGCAGTTGTTTCATCTTTACTAAAAATCACTAGCGGTGCGCATCTCACAGATCACCAGGATGATTCGAATTCGCAATCTCTCAGCTAACGGTTTAAGCACTAAACCATTCGGCTATGAGCAGCTGACCATAGGTGTGATTAAACTGCATCCAGACAAGATATAGCGGCACTCACCCTTCAATCACGGGAACCACGTCACGTGGTCACATTTGGGCATGGACAAGCCAAAATCTAAACGCTTACTGCAAACCTGCTTATTGTTTGGGTTGCATTATTAACACAGCTTCCACACTAGAGCTTCACCACACTAATTAAGTTAGACTTCATACGTAATTACGCACTTAGCCGTGTCTGTCTGATGAATTAAAGTAGATACGTGTCTGCACGATCATTGAGCATCATTTGTGACCTCCAAGATGGGCCTGACGCTGATATCCTCGGGGTAGCCAAACAGTGCCGAATAAATCGTCATAAAACAGTAGGAGTTGCGGTGGAGACTAAATGATTAACTACGGGTGTACAGTGAATAGACTAAAAGATGAACCTGTTGGACGAAATGTTTTTCATTTTTACGTTATATATTTAGACTTGTTATTTTGAGGGGAAGTGGCCCACCTGCTATCGGGCTGTTTTCTCCCCAAAATTCGTGTTGCTACAAACTTGAGGAAGCAACAAATAATGGTATCATTTTGTCCACCCTTGGTTGCTAACTATGCAATGTATATTGTAGATTTACTGGTGTGTTTAGGATTCCGGTCTGCATAGATTAATCTAGCAAAGATGAAAGCTAAACACTGCCATCTATGTTTTAAAAAAGGCAGTTCAATGAAATGATCAACTGATTAGAGGTACACATGGCTCATTAGGTAGCACAGATGTTCAAAGGTGGATTAAAAAAGTTGTAGATTTACAACCAACGTAGAATATGTAGGGTATGTTCACGACCTGGACTAACATTTTAAACCACAATCCGAAAGAAATGGCGAATAAACGTTAAGCTAACTAGGCTCTGGTTGGTCTCTGGATTCAGTTAGCCCGACTTTGGGATTCTGGTTACCTGAAATATAATTCAGCGTTTTTTTTGGTTAGTATCGAACTGGATGTCATCCACCAAAATAAGCAGTTTACTTCGTATGACAAACAACGTTCAGTTGGGTAGGTTAGAACGGTCTATCTGTGACGTTTAGAATCTGTTTTGAGAAAGATTTTCATCCAAACTCTCTAGCTTGAAACGAAATGATGACCCTTGTTTATGGTAGGTTAATAACACAGCCATTGATTACGGTTTGACCAGCATAACGTCGCACTGCATCATAATGCCACAGAAATTACAGTATCACTCTCTCTTTCAAAACAGGAACGACGACTCCCAGTCCCTACAGTTTCACGTCACACTGTGCACACGGGATTTATCGCACGACTGCGTCGACAATGAACGTTTCTCAACTAACGTCCACTCACATGCAAATAGAAAAGCGAAATAGCATAGAACGAAAGATAGCACGTCAGCAAGAGCTTAAAAAGAGTAAAACTGATGGTGCATAGAACGAGTACGAACCAGATTAGATCACAGATAGATAGTGCTATGCTGTCCATTCGTTGAGTTCGGTATACAGATAAGCTGCCACTGGATTACTGGCCAACTTGTGCAGACTGGACTGTAACTCGTTTTTATGAAGTCATCTCATACATTTGAAATATTAGTTATATATTTTTTCACCAGGTTGAGTATGGACCCACTGCTTACTTCAAGTGTTCTGAATGTTGACTAATGTTCCTCGTGTAGTAAGAAGTAAGTAGTTTCACAGTCTTTGTGAAAAAATGGTAAAAATAGTAACCCCTTTTATGCCAAAACTTAATTTGATTTTCTCAGACTCTGTAAAGCTGAATGAACGTTCGATCAACGTAGCTGTCCGCAGAGAAACGTAAGATTCATAAAGACATTCTTAAGTGGTCTGGAAGGAAAGTTTTATCAGACTACTTGTTGGCTATTCGACTGGTGGCAAAGGTTTGTGTACGAGGCGTAAAACAAGCAATATCCTGCTCACGTTGTTTCTGACAGCGCCATTGAAAATAGATGAATTTACTACTGGAAATCAAATAGAAAGCCAAGTCCTCTGAAAGCTTAATTGGGATCATTTGAGTCTTACGAAAACTCCCCTGTCCCTGATTAAAAACCATAATGTCCTTTTTCGTCTCCATTAATCTTACAACCAGCCACCTAATTAAGTGACTGGTTGAGTCATTCCAAAGCGGAGTCTCAGAGACTGAGCTTTCCTACACAAGTCATGGTGTCAAAGCCTGTCATATCATGCTTTGTCAGTAAGACAAAAATGTCTTCATGACATTTTTTCGGTGATCAGAAAGAGTCCCACGGGAGACATTAAATCAACCAGCTAACACTTACCTGTCAGGACCTTTTTGCAGGTGGTTCCGGGATTTGCAAGAATCATGCTCACATCCCCCTTGTTTTAACAGTCGCCCGCTTTTTCTGGTGTAATTATTCTAGTGAGTCCACACCAAAGGAGCTCTTACTGGAACTCATTAACAGTGCACTTCCATGGTAGTGCTGGAGTTTGAACTCTGAACATCTGACATGCGAGGCAAGCGTGCTACCGCTACTCCAGCAGCGCACGCTGGTCGCATCTACTCTGGGTGTAAATTCCACTGTGACAATCTACCGAACCGTTTATTTTTTCACATGACACTCTTCATAGAGTTGCGGAACCAAAAACTCCAAAAGGAAACAAGCCCTAATTTTCAACTAATGTGCCAGTCCTGGTTATTCCCAAAGGCTGACCGCGTTTCTTGTTCCTCCAAAAAGGAAAAAAAGCATATAAAACAACAAAAAATTTACCACGGCTTGTTGAGGATCTTTGAGGTTTTAGAGGATACTTTAAAGGCAAATTTAATTAGAAGTGACAGAAAATATACATTTCTTTTACAAATCCTCAGTAGTAAACGTAACAGCTGCCAGTTATATAAATAAAGTTCCGCATTTGTTTGCGACCAAGCTAGTCTCGGCTGTCTTCATTGTCCAATCCAAAATTTTAGCCTGTTTACTGTAAGAAAAGTCACGCAAACCATGTGCACACATGCATCAGAATTTCTAATCCCTGCGTGCCTGTTGGCTATGCGATTGGAGCTGAGGAGCTAATTTCGTCAGCTCTTAGAAACTAGCGCTTATCAACACCATGAGGTTGCATGAATTTACAGTGCATCCCCGCGTGATATCTACTTTCGACAGAAGCGTTGTACTAACGGAAAATCTTAGCCCCAAACAACACAAATGTGCTAACACATATTGATAAGACGCCTTGAACTAATTTCAAAAAAAGGGCCCCTGAAACATTTTTGTAAAGTATTTTTTAACTACAACTTCATACAGAGCAAACCTTAACTGAAGGCGGAAAAATAGTGATGAAATGCTTCGGTTTACTCTGCATTTCAGTATGGAATTAAGAAGAAAGAGGAAGAAAATCCCGAGTTTGATTTTTCAAGCCCAGAAGGAAGACTTGGCCGAAAGAGAAAGACTGCGGCTGAGTTGGCTGCCGAGGCCTCTGCAGCTGAAGAGGCTGAGAATTCTCTGACCAGTAAGTGGATGCTGGTACAATGCTGTTTCAGCATGGTCTGTTCTTACGCAACATACGTTTTCTCAGATGAACGTAGACTATCTTCGAGTTGGAAGTTTCACAATATTTTGACTCTGGCTTTTGTTTTCCAAATTTGGGTTGTTTCATGGCAAGCGTTTTGATGTGATAACCAATCGTTTTTCGTAAAATACAGTGTATTATTTATTTCGTTTGTTATATTTCGCTTAAGTTAGGTTAATTGTCTTTAGTATAGTAATACGAGATTTGAGTATGGTCATGTGCTTATTTCTGACTTACTTGTTCAACGCTCAGTTAACAAGTCACTGTTCGACAGGTCCCAAGTTCGTACGTTGATTGGCTAGAGAGTGAGACATTGGTGTTATAGTTTAACTGTAGAAGGATAGAGAAATTGATGATAAATATCGTAACAACGTTTTATTTATCGAAACATCTTGAAGCATTGAAGAGGCTAAAGTCGCAAGTATTTGCCAGCCTGAAGATCATTTTGGTGCGGTCACATGAACTGAAGTTGTTTTGAACCCAGAAAATGCGCACAGTGAACTGGATAGCATTTCGGAATATTATCACGGATTTTGTTGCCGCATGAAATAAGCGCTCATCGAAGATATCTTTGAAAGCATAAAATCATGACAAGACGGTGAGTATTTCTTTATTAAGCAAAAGCCCCACAAAAATGTAGCATGTTAGTGTTTTGGCAAATTGAGTTTTAAACTGTAAAGTTGCGTTGTTATCCTGTGGGTGAGAGTATTATTCAACCAAAATATTTTTCTGTGTTTTGAGTAATTAGTTTGGAGGGAACTAGCAAAAATCGAACGGCAGATGCTACATATCTGGTTATTAGCTTGGTGGGTTTTGCTAGTTTGTGGATTTCATCTCGTAAAGCTAAGTAAACGAGCTATAAAAAGTCCCAGAGTACCTTCTCCATATCTGATAGGATTAGCATTTATTACCTCGGAAAAACGTCGGAAAAATTCCGAAATCACAACGTTCCGGAGAGTCACTGACCCGTGTTATTCAGCTATGGAGGTTAAAGAAGGGTCTAATTAACTTTGACTTTGACGGAACTTAGCGCCACTTGTTCCTCAGTGTCACTACAGAGGCTGCAAAACACCACTTCAAATGAGCAGAATTCATGCGGCCAAAGAATTTGCCGTCGCTTTTCTAGAGTATAAGTCACCATCCTAGTCGAACAGTTAAGTATCGGGGTTCGCGTAGTTCCCAGGAGGCGTTAGGCAATTTCGATGAGGATTCTGAACAGAGATGAAAAAGGTGTACAGTAGTACCCTGGCCTTTCAGAATGGAATGGTCTAAAAACGGAACTTCAACATGTATTTATCACATTCTAATCTGATTCTGGTAACCTGGAAAGTTCTTGAAGCCAAGCAATTTTATTTTTCGGAACTTGCTTGGGCTTAGATGTTTCGAATTCTGACTATTCTGACAAACGAGCGAATGCATATTCGGTAATATTATACTATGGCATGTGTGGGTTCTTGAACAAATGAAAGATGGCGAACCGGCACAACGAGCTTTGCTTCACTTAACGAATCTGAAAGATGCGCAAAACCTTTCCAAGCGTGCTTACCGGATCATAAGATCTAGTGACTAGGACAGCAGATTAACCAGTCAGATCACAGAATTGTGGAGGAATTGTTGTATTTGAACACATAGTAGAAGAACCTTATGCTTCAGTGAATGATTCCGCCTTACCATTCTTCTTTTTCAGACATGCTACCAGAAAATATGCGTGATATAGCACACAAAGTCACCGAAGTCCCAGGAAAACTAATCTCCGAAGCAACGGACAAGTGCACTGCCATGTAACGCCTTAGTTTTTTGGCCTCCTCAACTTCGGTTTGCTCTTCACAAGGACCAATATTATTTTTTATCTCGTTCTACTAGTGTGTTTCACATATAAAACTGCTTGAGGCTGAGCGGCATAACATATGTAGTCGATTGCGGTGCAGAAAAGTAAACGGTATCATTTTTGCATTACCTTCAGCATCCGCCATTGCTTGCCCCACCTGGACAAGTTTATCGTAGCAGACACCTATTTGCCTCAATCTGCTTCTGAGGACCACTTGCAGTTTAGACAAAAATTAGTGCATCGTATTCACAGTGAACAATTAGACTTGCTTAGTTTTCTAGCGTAATCCACTGGCAGAACAAAGCATTGCTGGTGGTCCTCACGTCGGAAGACCCAGGCACTTGAAAGCGTCATTGAGCCTGCACTAATCCAATTTCATCTCCTTTTTCTCTGTCACAAAAAAACGTTATCAAATGACAATGTGAAAATGCATAATTTTGCACAGGGCAACCAAATGGTTCCTTGTTTGTTCAAAGATTTGCCTCTATTTACCTTCACATTCAAACAAAATTTACAATTTGGTCATAAGCATTATTTCAGAGATGTCATTTTGGAATCATTCCATTTGTAAATTGACGGATTTTGCAGAGTTTCCGTAATTTGTCCTCCCTGTTTTTTCTTTAAAGTCAATAAAAGTGTTTACCAAGTCCTTTAACATGATCTTGTCTTCCCAATAAGTTTGAGCCAACTGTATGAGCGTCAACACCAAGCACAAATCTATCAACGGGCACTTCTGCGCTATCGTCTCCCTGCTATGAAAAAGCTTTCGGAGCTGCAGCGACACAATAAGGTTGAATGAACTTCGGTTTTGACGGCAACACTTTTAAACTGTATAAAACTCGGTTAAACAGCAGTATTTCAGGTGGGAACTTTGAGCTTTATTAATAAACAACTAAAAAGAGGCCAGCAAACAGAAAACTTCTCAAAACAGATTTGTCCCGTATGTATAAGCATTGTTACAAAGAAACAACATTTTTAGCCGTGTTCAATTTTGAGACGTGGTGTAACTACAACTAACACATTTATGGAACGCAAGATCCTACGTAATATTGGACGAATTCGCGCAATTTTATCACCTACTTTGACTCCCGTATGCTTCGGTTTATACGCTAAAAAGCCGGAATCACTGTACAGCTTTTCCATCCTTATTGGCAGTCATCAGCAGTGCATCCTGACAAAACTCCAGAGATGTTCCAACCCGAGACCTTCCGGGTTGTATTTTGCAAACTTTGCCGTTCTACAACGAGCGGCTCGAATGTAGTTCAAGTTAATTCGCGGGATGTAGGCGAGTTAACAAGGACGGTGAGAGTGGCTTGTTAGACTCGTTCTTTTAATGTGAGCTTTTGAACGCATGTAATGATAGTCCAAACATGGAGATACTTATGCGATAACTCACTTTTTACCAAATTTGGTGCTTAGAAAGACGATCAAAATGCTCTGAGTGTGCCCTTACTTTGATGTAATCATATGTGGAATTAATGAACAACGATTTGCCAACCAAACAAGCGAGAGATAACAGTTTGGTTGCTTGACCAACCAGTATCGATGAGCAGCGTAATCAGCTTGACTGAATTCTAAGCGCAAGAGAATTCAGAAATTTACTGGAAGCACGTGACTAAAATTAACATACAATTTTTTCGGTGGACGGAATTTAAATGATTTTCATGCTTGTTGACAAACCGGTGTAGTTATTGGGACTTACATTTCTATATAGACAACGTTAAATTGGATAATGTGAATGTCTAAACCAGTAAAGTTTTTGTGTAAGCGTCATGTCGAGGCATTCAAAAAGGGACCCGAGAATTAAGTGTCCGTTAGTACGGGATAAATGGAGACCATTCAGAAGGAATTCAAAGCAACAGCGTGTTTGAAGGAGTAATGGCACCGCGAGATATGTATGGACATCCTGGTGAGGGAAATAGGAATGGACTCAACCTAAAAAGTCGACAAAGTGGTTGCAACGGCAGAAAAGATTAATAGTAACTGGTTAAAAACCAAACAAACGCAACGCTGTTGGCACAATTGTATGCATACATGATCAGCAATCTCTCGGTTAAAAAAATGCCATGAAGTATATCTGTGTATCGCGAATGACTTTGGACGCACCCCTTGCTTCGTGCCAGAGAAAAAGCTTACCGATGGACGCAGCTAATGCTCGGATGAACTGACACTTTCACAACCATGGTAATTTGATACCTCCAACATTTCAAACCTGCATAAACCAGACGAACAAAACTGACTTGAGCACAGGGCAGTAGAAGCTGCGGAACTAATCCCTACACTACAGTAAAAAACTACAATTGAGCCTTTATTCCTCTTTCTCTGGTCAGTTACTGCGATTCGTTGATGCCGAGATTACTTATTTTTATAACTTTGACGCAAAATTTTCAGACGCCTCGGAATGGACTTGGCGAACCAGCTCTAGAAAAACTGGTGATCAGTAAAACAGCTAGTGAAACTCTACAACTTCAACTTCGCTGGCTTTTCTCACGATTTAACGTCTTGCCGTAATAAAAGTTCATTGCCAATTGCCAAGTCTTTTAGGCGCATTTGTCACGCAAGTGATGGGAGGGTCTAGTTCTCAAAAAGTCATTTGCACCACAGCTTGGGTTGCAGTCCCTGCGTCAGCCCTTTTTCAGCTGAGTAAACAGCAGCTCCATTTGCAAAAGTAGGGTGATGAGGCTAAACCTGATTAAATCTTTTCGAAAAGCAGTAAAGGATATTTACTCACTGGGCACTCCTGAAGCCCAGCTCTAAAACTCTTGTTGTTAGGAGACTATACACAGTAGTTGTTGATTGCGAAAGCTTTGACTTGTATTCAGTTTGTGGACTGGCCCGTAGTATCTGGGAGCAATATTCGCAATCGCGACACTGGAAAAAGCTATTCTCTCAGTCCTGAATGTGCTGTTCCGGTTCTTCTGTTAGTAAATTCGAGTACAAGGCCCATAAGTATTGCTTGCTTGTTAGGGCTTACATCGTTAGATGGGTTGTTCGATATACGTATTTCGAGAGCTCCAGAATTATACCAAAAATGATTCTTTGTGCTCACTTGCAATAAAGAACCATGCAATAGACCAAACCCTTTCGAACCAAAAGATTGCCAATGTTCGGGCAATGGATGAATCTCTCATCGGTTTACTTTAAACCACGACGAAGAAAGAATAAGAATAATAAAAAGACGGAGATAGGAGACGATATGCGGCTAATACTGTCTCCTAACTAGTTTTATTGTGATTGCTTGCAAGTAGCTCTGGGGCTTATAGCATTTGTTTCTACGGCCTTCTGGTGATCATCCTGGTTAGCCCACGCAAGAGGAGGAATTCCTCAACCTTATTGGTGCTAGTCTGTAATGAATATATTTTACTAGGCTCAGATTCGAACCCTGGATATTCCACATTCAGTATTATCACCAATTTCTCAGTAGATGCTGGGTGGACCTAAATTATCGTCCCTGAGAAGACGTCCGTGATCAACCCTATTATTGAAGCGAATATCCTGGTTTTATCGACCGCCTCATCCGTCTGTGGAAAGGTCCTTGTCAGATAGGGCTACGGCAGGATTTGCATAATTTGATCCTCAGGGAGCGTACTCATCACTATCAAACTGGGAATTGCGGGCGATTCACTGGTAAAACCGTTTCGGTGTTTGAGGCGTCCTTTGAATAGTCTGATAAACTATGCGCACGGCTGAAAAGCAATACTTGTGACAGATGAGGTGTGTGCAGGCTTCACTGTTGGACTGGTACCTACACCCGTCGTCGCATATATTGGGTGAGCAAGGTTCAGTTCTTGATACTTATGATGACGTGCACTGGGGATGACCTCCAGATTGAGCGAAATCCTGGTGTAGTGTACGACCCCTTGGAAAGCCGATCTACCAGAATAATCTCACTAGGACAACAAAACTGTTCCAAAGAGAGAACTATGGATACAAATTCTAGGAATTAACTTCACGCTTATTAATAAAAACCGGGTGACTGATGAGTAAGAACCACAAATTATTTTTAGAAAAGCTGTTCGGAAATACGGCTGTTTGAGAATCAAAATCGCTGAGGGGTTGGTCAAACCAAATGATAACC
This sequence comes from Opisthorchis felineus, assembly GCA_004794785.1. Lineage (NCBI taxonomy): Eukaryota > Metazoa > Platyhelminthes > Trematoda > Opisthorchiida > Opisthorchiidae > Opisthorchis > Opisthorchis felineus. The sequence continues at coordinate 270,558 of SJOL01002045.1, read as the reverse complement.
GGTTGGGTTTCCTAAAACTCGCCGCATCGGCTAACACGCTCAGTCTCGTTGGGCCAAGGGGTCTAGTGGAGATTTGGGAAAATCTAGCTCTTTATTGGCAACAAGGACGTAGCCGGTTGAAACAAACCTATTCTTCAACTTTAACGAACGTCTTCCAGATCGCACGATGCAAAGTTTCTAAATAGCGCAGATCTCACCAGGGTAATTTTATCATCCAAGTGACGAAGTTACTTCCTCTGGAAAGCAAACATAGTAGCCCAACTCTATCGCCTAAGTTAATGACGCTCTAACCTGTCTTCTTTATGAGTGTGCCTGGGTCACATCAGTCTGACTCAGGAGAATAAAAACGGAAAGGTTAAGGAATATTAGCGCCCGAGTAACGGAATAACCTTATTCAAGAACAAACCATGCCATATCGACACCTTCTACTTCTCGTAAATTCTTAAACACTGGCTTACATGATACGATTTTAGCGTTTCTGAATCCAGCGGTGGTTTTCGCCCCAACATGAAACAATATAGCAACAAAAACGTGCTACTAGCTATCACTCAGTAATCAAATATCAAACGTCATTTGCCATTGCTGTTCAGGCCAGTGACGCACTGGGGCAAAATGACAACAGGACATCTTAAAACCGAATACAGTAACCATGTATTTAGAAGGAAGGGAGGGAATACCGGCCGTTCTACCTTAGTAGGTAAACACAACTGTAATATTCTATAGAGCCTACTCCTATCGGTGCGCTTATCTAGAGGCGCCGCAATTCAAGGTATTTTGCATCCGACGAATAATATAAATTTCTGCATGACATAAAATGACTGCCAAAAAATGTCGAAAATATTCAATTTTTATTAAAGGCAACGAAAAAAACTGATAGCATGTTTATAGCGTGATCTTTTAATAGAACGTACTATTCATTGTGATCTATTAAGTCATGATGAAGGTTACTATAGATTTGTTAGATTGTTGCTGGTGGTAAGGCACAGATACTCTCGGTGACAGTTAGAAGCCGTTGCAGCGCAACACGTAATAAACCAGTCTCAAACACGGCGCTGAAAGGAGGTTGTCAAAAGACCACTTTGTAGACATGAAAGCAGGAGAATAAACGTCGCCACGGGTGTGAAGTAACACCACGAGTAACACAGTGGTGAACGCAAGCCAGATATAAACTTTAAAAAATCTTTTTGTAGGATAACAAAGGGTCAGTTTCATTTACAGAGGGATTTGAACACATTCAGGCACTTAGTAAGTCTAATTTGTTCTGACCCCTCGGACTATCTGATAGTATACGACCTCTTTCCTTGATAACCTAATGTTTGGTACTAATTTATTCATTAGCAGTTCATGCACAGGCCTACTTCAAACCACACCAGGATGGCTATATTTACTTTGCCCAGTCTTTATTTTCTCAGACGAGATATGATGCGAACTAGCTGCTTGTTGGTTCCGTTCACTATGCCTAAATCCTTGCTTATATCAAAATGCATGTGAAAATCTGCGCCTTTGAACAGGTCAGACTGAGAGTAAGTAACACTGGAAGTAACTGTGTTTTAGTATGTCTGATATCCTTATGCAGTTCACTTATGCAGTTCAAAACAGACTGTGTAAACTTCTTTCCACTCTTTCAGTCTAGTATGTGTAGTTGCATAATAACATCACTTTCGTATTGCACCAGCTGCAAATTTATTATCATTGTGCTGGTAAGTCAGCCGACAAAAAATTAAGTGGGTCCATTAACCACAATTCTCTTTTCGGGACCTCAAATTATCCAAATATCTAAATTATCTCCATATTACTGGACCTAAACACTGATAATCCGTGCCTAAATGGTAAAAACTGTTCGCAAATAGTTTGCATTGAGCCAAAAAATTGTGTAAACACGGTATACATACGACCACATATAACGTGTTTTTAGGTGTGACTGTAGTGATGGAGAGTTTTCAGTCTTTTCATACCTCTAATTTGTTGGCGAGTTTGCAATGAACTTTTTGGTGTTTACGAGGCATACGCAGCAAGACGCGACGAGTATCAATTTCAAGCAGAGTGCATGTGCGTGTATCCTAGCTGTTACAGGGGAGAAATCTACGAAACGGAATGTCCACCTAATCCGTCATCGAATGTAAGTTGTGCTCAGATCATTTCGTTGTGGTAATGTCCTTCTTCATGAAGCAAATCCTCCAGAGTAGATGCAAAGCACCTGGATAATTTTTACCCTTTCATATTTATCATGGTGAATGACTGACCTAAGATTCTTGCCATGTGTTCAGCCGAAAGATAACTTTTCAGATGAAGAAAACGTCCACCAGAATAACGATGAAACAAGCCCTCACACATAACCGAAACCAACGTATTTTCCATTAGAAGTGCTAGCTTCCATACTTAGGCTCCAGTTCTTCTGTTAGGGCTGTTGCGGCTATTCAAGAAGGATTACTTTGAAATGGAAAACCCCCCCTTCAAAGTTACCAGGCAGAAGAAGAAGACATCTGTGCAGCAGAAGGTCGAGGCGCTTTAAAACATTTTGCTTCGGAATAACAAGTCAGAACCTTATTTCAGCTGTCCGCCCAATTTCTACGGCCTCTAATTTATTTTAGTGTTCTCAGTTCTGCTGGGGTAAAGGATGACCGACTTTAGAGCCTTACTGAGTTTCTGAAGTAAAATGCAGCTATTGCAATAGGAAGCACAACGACGTGCCGTTTATGCGGTTCCTGGTCTACGACCCGCGACGCCCAAGGCCCTCGATATAATGAAGAATAACATTTGTGTCTGGTTCTTAAACTTTCTTTGACACTGATACTGCTGGCCTACTGCTCAGCCCAACTGATTCAATAATAAAAAAACACGTAATACCGATGGACATAGATGCAAATTAGCCATCCAAACCAAAGTTACTAGCCTCAAGAGTCTGTTCATACCTACCTCCCTATTACGACGTCTATAGTAAACGATGATAAGCCAATCATGACCAAATACAGGCGTGGTAATCCAGCTAACGGAGCTTATTCGGTAGTTAGCTTCTGTTTTTATTGCCACGTAATCAAAAAAATCGATCACCTCGCATTATACAAATGTGCTTGAGTGGACCGAAATCTTCCTGCACACAACGCTGATTCGGTCTCAGCCGTTTTTCACAGTTGTCCGCAACCTTCGGCCAAAGGCATGCGCTCACTTGACTACCTATTGAATGACAAAATGAGAGTAATATTTGTAAATGAAACGTCAGCTTTTCTGTCCGAAGGTTAGCGCTACCCTCACGCGCTATGAGTCAGTCTAGCGTTGAATCCTTTTTGTTCTGAGGAAATACACTACCTTTAACGTTGCTAAAGAATATCCAGTGGCCAACGGCCGACAGTAGTATGTTGTTTCAAGAAAGTATGCTGCGATATGCAATTCGCACTCCACAGGATACGCTAATTAGGCCAGATGATTCGTATGCCAGAGGACCGCTTGCCTCGTAGAGTTTTCTTCACAGAGTCCTTTATCGGATGGAGAAGCATGGTATCCCTTACCAGTTAACTCCTTCTCGTTGGTTACTGCCAACTCCCCAGATGGGGTCCCCGCGAAAACGAAAGAATTGGGATATCACGTCCAAAGTGCGACTCCCTATTCCCTTATTCTCGTTCTTCTCGGTTTCAGCCAAAGCATCTTGAACCATTGCGCTTTGGTGTATGGCTTTTGAGCTGGAAAACTGACTGGCTGACTGATATACAATTGAAGACAGTATTGGTAGCTCTGATTATAGCTTAGCGAATAAACCAACGACCATACTGTGATATCTCGGCTATCATACCACCTAAATTGCGAGGAGACGTTTGTGTCGCCTGTTCAGCTGGATAACAGAATAAACTTAAATTCTGTGGGAATTCAGCTGAGTCTCCCGTTAAAACCAAGTTAATTTGCAAAAGAGTGTAGTTTGCAAACATGTTTCATGCTCCAAGAATGCACCTTGTGTAGGATTTTGGGGCATTTCATGAGCGATCATGAAAGCGGCCATAAAAAAGGTCTCACCTGGTAGGGAGTCATCCATAGTTGACGCAACAACAAACCTGAAAGCTTGACAAACTCGTTCAGGCTCTGCTTTAGCCTTCCATGTCAGGACATCAAAACAGTGATTATTCACACCCTCATGTATTTTCATCAGTTCCAAATTATCATTGCCGGCAATCGGATCATAGTAGGAAAATAGAATAGCAAAGTAAAATTATTTCAACCAAGAAATGTCGGTCGTCAGACATATTACATGATTCCAACTAATCTGTTAGCAAACGGTCACACCTTTTATTGATGATCTCACTCACTGAGGCTTCGCTCTGGCACTGCAAAGTGAAGGCATGCTTTTCGCAGACAAACCGGTTTAAATGTGCATAGGTTATCAAGCCAGTGAATATATACCCCATTGAGGGGGAAAAACTAATGTTTCCAAAATTTATTAAGTAAAACAGCAACCATAATTAGTCTCACATGTGAAGTCTGTTTTTTTTGAAATGCTACTGCATGCAGCGTACTTCAGTTGAACTGAGGCATGATGATGGAAGATGGACGTGGTCAACGCCAGCATGAACCAAGTAAATCGATGTAAACTGTGCCTGACGTTTACCTGTTCGTCCACTTTAGGACTCGACGTTCGCCCTTTGGTAATGTTAACCCATCCATTCACAAGCCCACATTCATCCACAGGTGCAAGAGGAGGAAAAGACTGCCCGCAGGAGTCACGTGTACGACGTCATGAACGAACGAATGACTCAATCGATATATAAGTGTGACCAAACATCAATTGGAAAATATTTGGAACCGATTGGGTAATCATTGTTTAGGAGAGGTTTGGTAAGAAATTCGTGGATTTATTGCTGGACAACGCTTCGTTTTCGACACAAAAGCTACTTGACGTCAAGCGACTAGGTTACGACGTTGGTTGAGAGTTAAAGCGGAAGGAGAACCAATCAACTAAGTCAAGCTAAATCTGTGTTAGGTGTCAGCCAAGGGATTTTGTAGATCATCAAGTGTTAAGCTTACATGGATTTGCGCCTAGCTTAGGGTCTAGTTCTTCCGGTTTGGTTCATGCGAAGATACATCATGAAAGTCGTTTACACTTTTCGTCCGTCTGTGTAGATGACCTAGTGCTACGAAAGTTGTGCAAGGAAAAGGGATTCTGTGAACTAAGCGTTCTGAAAACTGAACGTAGCGTTTTCCCTTCTGGAAAGCTACTCGAATGCTGGCTAAGTTCGACAGTCTTCGAATAACCTCCGATATTCCTGCTTTATATGACATGACTGTTGTGCCAATTCATTCCTCACTGGGTCTAGATACCGGGGTCAATATCTTTCTTAGTTGACGCCTAATCAAACTCACTGGGTGTCCTATTTCTAGAAGTCTGTTGGCAATCTCGATTTGAGCCGCTGTTCGGTCGATCTCTTCTGTGCACAGCGCTCTGACTTGACTAAACATCGATGAAATAATACTGGCGTACATGGACTTTGGGTATGCTGATGAGTAGTCTAACACGGTCCGTTTGTCTGATGGTTTCTGCTAGATAGCAGTTTTTAATTTTCCACCGCTTACGTATCATACAGTCCAGGAACCGTAGTGTGCCAGAGGTGGACTGTATCTCTTTACTAAACTTGATGTGAGGATTCAAACTATTGAGATAGTTGTAGAATTTGTTCACGTCATCGTGTCTGATTACAACACAGGTTTCGTCACCAACGCCAAAAATTATCAAAAGCAGGGGGGTAGAAATCCCAACCCGACCAAATTTCACAGAATCTCATTTCCTTACACAACTATCTTAGCACTAGGTCATCTACACAGACGGACGAAAAGTGTAAACGACTTTCAAGATAAATCTTCACGTGAACCAAACCGGAAGAACTAGACCTTAAGCTAGACCCAAATCCCTGTAAGCTTAACACTTGATGATCTACAAAATCCCTTGGCTGACACCCAACACAGATTTAAATCGGCTTAGTTGATTGGTTCTCCTTCCACTTTAACTCTCGACCAACGTCGTAATCTAGTCGCTTGACGGGAAGAAGCTTTGTGTGGAAAACGAAGCGTTGCCCAGTAGTAAATCCACTGATTGTTTCCCAAATTTTCCGAAAACGAAGAATATGGTGTAGATTTGCACAGAATTCTGTCAGGAATTAAACAGCAAACAGAGTGATTTTTTATGGAAGCCTGTGGTTAAATGTTACCAGAAGAAGATTATGTCCTGGCAAATGCCACATCCTCTGACTAACTGACCTTTACGATTGATGCTTCGGTATCTACCCAATGGAATGTATATTTGTGCTTTTTTGAAAAGACTGCCACAAAACCCAATAAATGGTAGTGCTGTCTACAAAGGATTATCCTGCAATCGAAGGGTGTAACCGGCAAACGGTATCTCTAAGTGACGCTTAATACCAGAACCTCCGGGAAGGCAAAACAAAGTCGGAGCTGAGTTATATACGGTACTACTAACGTAAGACATCAATTCACAAAATATACAAAGCTCGGCAGTAGATACTCGTCCACAACAAATGGTCCACTTGGACTACAAAAGTACGAACCAAATGAACAAACAGGCTCCCACGTGAGACAGTCACACGTGCATAAGGTCGGCCACAAAATGGCTGGATGACCTCAAGGTCAAATGAATGAAGTGGTAGGGACAAACAAACGCCAGTTCATACACACGCACTGGACACAAAAGTGGAGCGGGGGTTACAAATAGGGACAAGAGAAACTTTGGGAATTTCAAACGTCAAAGTAATGGACGATACAAAGGGTGTTCGACAGACTTCCTAGCATTCTTGCTAACCTTTAAGAAATACCACATATTCATTCAAGTGCATTCTTCCCAAGCGCAGTAAGAATAAGTTTCAATTCGGTTTGAAAAATGTTTCTAGTTTATTAGCCAGCTCAACGATTTGGCAGCTAACAATTATCGCCTGTTCTCTCTTGACTTTGAATCACTGTTCACCGGGGTCCTACTTACCCATTGAGTACACTATGAAGGTGAATTTATTGTACATATTGGTACCTATGTTGGTATTTTCACCGACAACCTAAAACAGCAAGTCCTACTTTGCAGATCAAAGGTTTGGTTTCCTTACAGTAGTCAAACTGACACAAAGACAGAGTTACGATGGGTTATCCACCAGATCCGCTCCTAGCAACTCTGTTCCTGAGTAAATCTGGAACTTACCAGCCAAGTGCACACATTGGGAAACGGACATTTTGGTTATTTGGACGATCTGTTTTTAATCACCGTCGATGATATTAAACCAAGCGACATGCTAAATTGTTTCGGTTTAGTTCACACTTATACCTTGCTTACTCATGAACCTGAATGCAGCGGACAACCAAATCTTCTTGACGTCGAAATCTATAAGACTTTTGTATACGACGCAAACATATTCTGAACACCTATGAGGCCTCAACTGGATTGAAGACCAGTGAATAGGATCTAGGCGCATTGACGTGGCAGGCCTTTCTTCGAGAAAGTGTATTCCCACATGCGGATTGGCTTGGATAATTAACGCTTTCGAAGACAGATCTAATAGTATTCTCCGGACGCGAATAAAACTATAATTTTTTGCCCTCACTGAATGCACAAATCTCGTGCGAGGATTAACCCCTTCTGGTTGTCGAACTTTAGCGTACCAGAGATATTAGAGTTCTGTCCTCTGCTTTATTCAACAAGGTTGCCATGGCAATGCCGCCCATTGTTCGGGAGACTTATCTTACTTATCCAAATAACCTTGCCTTCTTGTATCTGAAGACTTTTCAATTCATCTGAGCAAAGCAATCAAGCTATCTCTCATCGATTCTAGCTATCCCTTTTGTTGTCGGCATCGGTGGCCCGCTAACTGAGTCATCTATTTGAATATATTTGATTCAGCCCACTGAACGATTTTCACTTGTTCAGTCCATTCCGCGTACACAATCTTCACGCCTGTTAGTTTTCCCAGTTCGATAAACTGTGGTTATACTTTCTTTACTGCCACTTTCTCGAATTTCTTTTCGAATTCTTAGCTCACATACTGGAGCTTACTGACCTATTTTGACGTCCCAATGAAGGTAGAAAAACTGGTTGGCCAATAGGCTGATATCCTGCAGAGGCATACAACTGGTTTGCTCAAGATCAAAATGGGAAGGTCAGAATGTTCTAATCGCGGAATTGGAGTTGAACCCACAGGGGACTCAGAATGCACCCTATTTGCTGAATGTTCTTTTTACAGAGGTCTTTTATTACGGACGTTTAGTGTGTATCATATATATGTGTCTTAGACATTAACCCGTACCCCGTACAGATAGACAGCATCCACCTTCTGGACAGTGTCAAGGACGTACTTTATGGTTTGGCCCTATGGAATCTCACATTAGGTGGTGAAATGTACAAAATGTTTGTGAACACCTTTCCATCTTCGGTAAAATCGGATCCTCCTATATTTCTTATTCTCAGTGTTTCTCGAGCTGATAATTCTCCAGATATACTGTCCACCTTTTTTCCGGGTTCGATCAAAATTGTGAGGTATCCTTTCTAGAAAGAAACTACTTTGATTTTATTGCTATTTGATTAGATGACCGTTGATTTTTCGTCGATTCCTTTTTTTAAATTCTAATACTATGCGTTGGCGATCGGCTTAAACGATTGCCAACCATGAAAAATGAAAATACTTCCTTAGATATGTGACAAAGCTAACTAGATATATGGGTATCTGTAGACATTTCACTAGATATCCCATCGCTCAGAGGCAGCTTGGCACCAACTTCGAATGATACGGATGGAACGTCAGATTTCAAGATAACCGGATCATATACTGCTGCGCTAAAAGCCATGTCAACCATGATGTTAAAGGCGTTTCCGCCGGTAAAACGGCTTCATGTTTTATCCAAAGACAATGGGGGATATTGCATTTCGCTTATATTACGGTTCACCACGTCAAAAAACAGCGGGTATTGATCCACCACCCAAAAAATAATGGTGCAATCTGGGAAAGTGCCCAAAGCTGGGGAGTACATTTCGCAAGTATATAATCCTCATAAGAGAAACTAGTATTCATACCCCAGACTCACGGTCACATATAGATTCTAATCGATCCAGGAATCCGAAATTGGGAGTCTGTGAACTATCATAACAGAACAACTGACAGAATGCGGTTACCAGATGCATCTAGCATCAGGTTTAGAACATACTTTACTCCCGAAAATGAAATTGTTGAAGTTGTTGTTTATCTGTTTGGCTTCCTGCACAAACAAGCAGGACCAGCTTGCCACAAATGTTGTTTTGGCCTAGTGCAAAAACTGCCAATTTTATTTATGATATTTATCATGATTCTTTGCACGATTCACCTTGCACCTGCTTCAATTACCTTTCAGTTTTTATTAGATAGCGTAATCAATATAATTTCATTTACGAACGGTAAGCCATTCTCCCCTTGCTGATTAGTTTCTTCCTAGAAGAAGTTCATGAATGGCCATTTGTCGGTGTGTTACCGTTTAGCTATACTCTAGTGAATGTTTCACATCTTCCCATAGCCCAGGATTCACTACTGTTTATTCCTGAGTGGCGCCAGACTGCCCATTGGTGCCAAGGTGCTGACCATTCTGACACGGTCCAACAGATTAATGCACCATTTGAATGGCACAGTGGGTGCTACTACTGCTGATCTTGTCATGAACTGGCTGTCGCCATCCGACAAGTAAGCACCTGCATCCACTTTCCTCTTTCCTTGTGATGGTGTTCTAACTTCGTCACGTGATGCAAGCAAAGTGTACCCCAGTTAGGCCAATCTCCAGTGCTGATAATGTGATTAATAGTGCGTGAATTGTAGCATCTTCCATTTCGCCGCGAGTGTGCAGTGATGTGCCCAAAATAAGGTTCATTCTTGACGTCTCAGAGAGCTTCCTGAGAAGTCTTAATTTCGAAAGAATCAGCTTGTTTCAACGCACAGTCTACTCATGGGCTTTCTGAGAATTCTTCGGCTAGTTGTCTTTTTGGTAAACAGAATGAGCAAGTTCAACTCCCAGAAATACAGATAACTGTAAAATATACCATTTTGTTCTGCTGGTGTCTTATTTTTTGCACTTTTTTCTTGTGGCGGATGATGCATTTATTAGGGTGTCAGCATCACCAACATTCCTTCTGGTAATCATGCAGTTACGTTTCAGAACCGTTTTCTTTTCAGTCCGACAGTGTAAACTAGCCAGTACCAGTACCACTGAAAGGAGAAAACCCCTCTGCTGCGAAGTCATTTATTAGCAAACACAAACTAAGCATTTACAAGTCAAGAAAGTAAACAACTCATATGCACATAGGTCTTGAAACCTGAACATTCTCACGCGTCTTCTTGAACTTTCGTGGATATTCATTGACTATTGCACAATAATAAACGAAAACTGCAAGCGGTCCCATAATTTCTGCAATAAACTTCACCTTCCATCAGATGCGGGACGAAGCTTGACCAGAGATCATAAACTACTCGCATGGTTCATCAGTAGTATCCACTGTTACACCTGTAGGAATGATAATACTAATTCCCGAAAACAGTATACAAACATCATATAACTCTGGTCATCTGCTACAATATCCCACTTAAAATTTTTGTTCGAGTAAAACAGTTGAGTTCAGGAGCAATTTGAGACTGCATGCCGTGATTAAAAATTGACCGATGGTCTTCATTCGAAATGCGGCAATCCTGCACTGTTTGTCTTTTTGCTAACTTCATGAATTGGGTAAAGTCCGTAAGGACCGTTAAAAAGGGATACAAACTGCACGTTTGTACCTATAGACAACTATCAATTGGCGAGATGGCAGAAACAAACATGTTTCGTTAACTGCTTTAAGCACGTTAGGTTAAGTCACTAGGAGACCAGTTAACGCTGCAGCGTGATCTGTGTCTTATTGAACATCTTATCGAACATCTATTTTGGTGCAATACGTCACTAAGACTGGTGTAATCGGTACAAAAGCGCACTCACCCGGCAAAAACGAAGTAATTCAGCTGGCTCATACTATAGTTTAGATAGAATGCCTTTTCAAGGCTTTAGTCTGTAAAAAAATTTAACAACGGATGCCGATTTATCTATCAAATTACCATTTTACTAACAAAAGACAAACTAAAAGTCTTCCTCTCAAAAGGTTGACGTTTACAAAGGAAAGGAGTTGCAGAACTTGTGCCTGAAGCCTTCAAAACAGGTTTGCTTGCACACTAATCATAGAATTTACAGCACAGTTGTGACCGCCTTCCATAAAAGTTACCATCAACACATTTATCTCCATCCTAATAATCCAGACCTCCAAAGAGGACGAATAGAACAGTGCGAGTAGACAGCTCCAGTGCTTCAAAATCACACCTTCAAATACTGAACACCCGGACAAGTGTACCATGCAGTGTCGCATCGAATGATGCAACCAAAAGATGGGAGCCTTTAAGCAGGTATGCTAAACCGTCCACTCAAAACACCAGTGAATAACGATCCCGTCACGTATCGGGTGTCTGATCGGTCTATCTGATAATGTCCGTCATCCATCCTTACGTAAAAATAGCGCAGTGGGCGTTGAAAAGTCCGAAAATTGATGGGTGGTAGTCACATTCCTGAAAGTGAGTGTGTTAAGTACATGGACCCTTTCAGGTGGAAAGTTGGAGCACAAAGACGCTAGGTAAGAAAACCATCTACGGCACTGAACATGAAGTAAAACCAGTTATTTTTGTTCCCAATTGGTGGCATTCCCACCTCGGCAGTAACTTCTAGTTAATTTTATCCTGTGGAAACTTTTCTTGAAACATTTTCTGCCCCAGTTATAGCAGTTTTCATCCGTTTCGTTTACCCTTTGGCTATCTGAATTTCGACACATTTCTACAATCGTCACTTTTTGGCCAGAACCTAAAAGAAGAACTGGCACTGGGCTATTCACACACCTACTGTTTGAAAGATAGCTGACAAAGTGGTGGCTATACCAAAGAAGGGTGGTCTCGCCTTTGAAGGGTGGTACTTAGAAGGCACTTTCATCAATTTTGCCAGACGACGAGGCCCAGGAGACAGTAAGTCGTGCGCGGACACTGCAGTTTTCACGAACCTTATTGTTAACGAAGTACACTCATTTGCAAACAAATTAGGTTTTGTGAGAGACTCACCTGGAAACCAGCTGAATCACTTGAGTATGATGTTTCTAAACAAATTATTCGACAGCCCACGACCGGTTTCGCCCTTCATAGGGCTCATCAAGTAGGCGCAGTTCCCGAATTTCCGTCAACCCTATGTTCTACTTGAACCTAAATGTCACGAAATTAGCGAAATATACTCATTTGCGAAACCGATCGCGGGCTGTCGAATAATTTTCAGCAACCCTGTGAGTAGTGTATTACGTCTACACGTTTATCGCGATGTCTCGAATATCGTAGCAAGTGAAACATGAGGCGGCCTGGTGCGGCATATTCAGTTGCTTGAAAACATCCTAAATGAGGGATTTAGCTGTGTTCCAGGTGGGGCTCTTGCAAAACCAAATTTGTTTGCAAATGAGTGTATTTCGCTAATTTCGTGCAATTTGTTTTCAAGTAGAACATAAAGTTGACGGAGACTCGGGACTGCGCCTACTTGATGAACCACAAGAAGGGCAAAACCGATCATGGGCTGTCGAAGAATTTTCAGCAACCTTATGAGTGGTGTATGAAGTCTAAATCTTATGGGTGGTTTTCTTCAAGGAACTATACCGCAGCATCTCTGCTATCGTACCAAGTGAAAAGTGAAGCGGGCTGCTTGTATCATACCGTTAAATAATACCAATAATAAGGGAACCAGCTTGGATTTAGTTGAGATTCGCGTTACAACCTAGTTGGTGTGCAGATGAGCGTATTTGGCTGAACATGTATTCATATAAAAGCGAAACAGTAGTTACTTGAGTTAAGACCCTACTGACGATAACAAATGCTTGCTCATTCGCGACAGGACCTATCCACACCTCCGGTTATCCATTAGTATGTCTGAGCTCGAAATTTAAGCTCTGTTAAGTTTTACCCCATTCAGGTTTTCGTAGCAATTATATTGCATCCTGAGGTTGTTCTTCCAAAACTTTACATGAATATCTCAAAGTAACGGTTTGTCCAGATCATATTCTACCTGTTCAGAAATGAATATCAGTCCAACACGCTTTCTTGATTCGTGGGAGGTGTGTGGTTTCCGCTCCTTTGCCCATTTTTAGTGGAAACTTAGTATGTTTTTGTCATTTGATAAGCAGACGTTAATACTGGAAGCAAAGGTATCATGATCAGATAAGTTTCTGCTCATTCGTTTTGTGGACAGTTCTCAAATAATGTGAGCAAAACTGCGAAGCTTTAGTGACCATAAACCATTCATTATTCGATGTTATTTACAGTTGCCCTTACCCGAAACAATGCAACCTGTTTTTGGTTCATCGCAACCCACGAATAACCTTTTTTCCTCTAGCATCAAACTAGCGCAGCCGATTCATCTGTCACGCATGGCGTGTGATTGCACACATGTTTATCAAACTGAATAGGACGTTTATCCTTTTATCCGTGTTGTATGTTTGCGCGCATCCATAGGTTTTTAAATAAAGTGTTCCATCATTGCACGCACCGACCCAAAAAGGAGCAAATATTGTTTTGTAGTAAGAATTGGATGTCAATGAATGTACCAGCCTCAGTAAAAAAGTACTCCTTCATGTTGGCCAAGTATTCAGGAGGCGAAAATGGGAGTAGAATTGCTGAAACATTTTTGAGACAGGATACTAAACCTTTCTAACGCAAGTTCAAATTCGTGTGTTTCCTACTTGTGATGCATTGAGAGCTAGTTACTCATACATTCGAAAAATAAAATAAAATGAATGGTTCAGCTGTAGCACCCTTTCGATGCCTAACTGCCATGCCATCAGAAGGAAGCACTGCCAGGTAGCCCAAGCCTAGACAGGAGAAGTCGAGAGGGAGAGGTCGGGTTCGAACCACGGACCTTCTGGTCAGTAAATTCGCGCCGTGACCACTGAGCCATTTCGCCCCATACATTCGAGCCAAGTTTCAGTCAAACAGCTTTAGATGGAAATAATGAAGGACTGTCTAAACGAGGAGGAGCTATATATCCAAGAGGATAGGAAAGTCAGTTTTTTTCAGCATCCAAATATACAATGTCATCTATTAACGTCGGATAGGAAACGAAGGACAGCAATGTTTACGGGGATATGCGCAAAGAAGTCAACATCACAAAATTGGATAGACTGAATCAGAAATTGCTGCTTTTCTTGTCAGTATTTCTGACGACATTCAGAAAGACCAAGTGGATATATTGGTATGATATCCAATGGCCGGGTGTAATTAGGTTGTCAGCTGAAGCCCACAAATACCGACGCGTGACTGTGTGTGAGTGGAAGTGTCCTTTGTACCTCAAGAAAATGCTTCTAGGAAACTGGCTAATGGCTGTTCTTTTCTACGGTAGCCCCATTTACCGAGGTCTCACCCCATAAGACCGGGTGTTAGGTGCCATATCAAAACCGACTGTTCACATGAGAATGACCTGAACCCCGAGTCCGAACCAGCAACAAAACGAAAATGGACCGGCCATGGCAGGTATGGTGCAAGGGACTTTCTTCGGAATTATGATAGTGCTGTTTTACCCTTCTCTTCAAACTCCAACATTTCTCCTCCTGCCTTCAGGCCACAGTTGGACGTGCAGATGCTGGAGATGCACGTCTGATCACAAACAAACTAGCATGGGGGATATTACTTGGACCAGATTCTGGCAAACTCCATAAATGTTTCTTATCAAAGTAACCACAGGAGTCAAGGCGCTTTTTGCTAACCCATCAAATGAGTTTGGAAATGTAAAGACTTCTTTTTGGATTACAAGGGATACTAAAACCTTTCTTAAGATGGGATTCCAATTCATATCTCCGCCCTTCTTGCACGATTACCGCACAAACTCTGTTTGTTTGAGGTCCGGCTGTACCAACCAGAATTGGAAAATGTCAAGATCACGGGTGTTAAGACACTACGCTGGATCCATTTGTTTAGACCGACATCAAAACCAGCACGGGCTGACGTAACTTGGGGGCAGTTAGACTGCTCATCGAGTAGCCTTCTGCCTAGTTTGCTGGCGTAGGACATTTTCGGTGAGGACTTTACAACCCATCAGAAACAGCAGCAGGCCACGAAAATAGCCATCTCATATGCTTGTACGTACAAGCTTCAAGATTCTTCACACAACTTTCACAAGCAGTGATGTTTGGGGCACTTTAACTTTATTCTGCTGATAAAACATTGACCTTCGTTGGGAACTGTATACATGCTGAACTAAGCGTCAGCCCAGGTGATGAAACCGACTTTGGGAACCAGCTAGAACCAAGCGACAGACAGAAGCCCGTTTTGAAGGCACACACAACAGAGTGTCTTAGCCGACGTAGACACCATCCCACTCTGCGGGAAAGGCCAGATACCAGAATACACAGTGCGCTTTTTTGCAACCAGCGAAAATTTCTCCTCTTATAAACCAGGGTAGCTTCCTTCGTCTTTGGCTTTGGACGACGGTCACCAGCAATGGACAGACACAGCGGAAAGTATGAAAAATTTTACCAACACCAGCAACTTTGGGAAGGCATTCTGGTGGATGTCCAGTGCTTTGGCATGAAATCAATGGGCGGAAGTGCCAACCGATGAGCGGAACAATTCAGCCAATTGCTTCTCAGTTGATCTCCTACTTCACCAACACTCTCATCCCAAACAGAATATTGACTGCACTGAGATATTGAGCAAATCGATAGTATACTGAATAACAAAGGTATGAAGACAGGAACCGCTCCATTTGAAAGTCAGACCATCAGGCTGATGTATCTCGATTTGGCTGCAATGCATTAAGACCGACAACAAGTGCGTTTGTGAGAATTTCTGGAGAATAAATTGTTGCCGCAGGCAATTTCAGATGGCCCTTAATGAATCGCTTTTAACGTGGATGGAAACGAGAATCTCCTTTTATCAAAGATAACTTTGTCGTGCCAATAGTTGCTTTAAGGAATTTTACATCTTGTTATGAATAAAAAATATTGCTTTGAGCTTAAATAACTAAAGGCGGTCTATCTCACCAACCTTCACATAGTTGTGAGGCCCGGAATCATGGCGCGCTGAGGAGCACAATGCATAACGTTGTCACTGCTACTCCACCACGAAATCCACAAACCGGGTGTACAGAAGCAGTCTCTTGACTTCGTTTTGTACACTGGTTTAGGACATGAATGAGCACTGTCTTGAGCTTACTTCCACCACAAGAATGACTGTGAACTATCATCGATCGCAACTGAGTCCTATAAAATCGGTTTCTGGCGTCGATTATGGGAGTGACGATGTGCTCCCAGCTGACGGTTAGGACAACATCCAGTTGGCATCCGACCACTCCTACTCTTGATACCAATATGGTTGGTCTGTAGGCTTTAGTCGCAGGTACCTCAGTAATTTTGGGGGATTACTCTGCCATCCAAATGGTAGAAGGTTAACAAGCAGCAAGTCAAATCAATGACAATGATACCAAGTAAGTTCTGCTTTAGCGAACAAATTTTATGTGGTACATAAAACCCAGATCCAGGGAAAATAGGCTTCAGTTTGACCTTTTCGAATTGTCCTACTGGGTTGAGTACTTCTGGCGGCCGGATGGCATTTGAGCAGGTGGAATTTATCGGATGTATAACCATGTTGCTCGTCCAAGCTGCCTAGCCTCAATATAGGGAATAACTGTGGCTATATATAGAAAGACCTGATGCTATAA
>SJOL01002045.1:209949-250696 GCA_004794785.1 Opisthorchis felineus | reverse complement strand
ATACAACCAGTTCTCTCATAACTTGAAAATATCTTCCGCCCTACGCGGTATCACCTGTTATTTTCTCGCAGCACCCCTTTCCACATAGACTTGTTTTGATGTATTTCTTTTTGATGCAATTTATTCATCAGCCTTCCGGTCTTTAGAAGAAGAGAATTCCGTACTTAGGCGAGGTCGAAAAATAGCCCTGCACCATAGTCTTCCATGTTTTACAACCTTGCTGACATTTTGAGTATGAGTTTTTACTTTATATCTCAAAATGCGTGAACCCATTTATGCTGAAACTTCCCAGTCTCTGTATTGCGACCTCCTGGTAAAAATGCCCAATGGTTCGACAGGGAACGCTTTTAAACATCTCCTCGCACGTACACAAAATCCATCGTTCTACAGTCAGCGATGCTTAACGTTCACTCCAATGAAATTTCACGGAAAACTATTCTGGCAGTTACTCCTTGAGAATTTATTTTTTAGACTTCGTTTTATAGACAAATGTTCTTCCGCCCATTGTGTCACCAGAATTTACTGAAAACCTCACACAGTCCGGGTTCGCCCGTATTGTTTCCGTCAAATCTGACTGAAAGGTTTTCCAAGGTCCTGCTTTCGAATTTGTATAAAAATGGTTGCGTCTAATCTGTCCATAGCAGAGGAATATAGCTCTCTACACACTGTAATAGAAGCCAAGGAACAGACCAGTTCCCTGTATAGTCACTAAAATGCTGATTGTCGATGCGTAAACTCAGCGAACTCTTTGTGTCTGTTTCAGAATTATCTACTGTGGATTCCGGTGGCACTGCGTACATAGATAAAACGCAGGTATCACACTGTCCGCGACGAACACCCAGTCTGCCTTGTTATCCAACCAGCAGTGAGTTATTTCCTTCGCTGGTACTAGACTCTCTGATGCGATGTCGGATGTTTGTTGAGTAAAACCCTTCTGCTGGTCTATTCACGTGAGCGCTATACCAATATATTTCCCAGGATTTGTCACTTACTGCGATTTTTCAACCCTGGTGGCAGAACGACCTTTGGTCAATCACGCCTATACTTGAAACATTGAGTCCTTTCGGCGCAATTATGTAAGATAGCAATAATGCGTATTTTAGGATGCCAGCACTTGAAATAATCTTATCAGCCACACGACATGCAACAGAACCGGACCACTGTTGTGGTGACATCAGTTGAACAATTTAAAGAGAGCCTCCTGGTTGAAATAGGGCAATCGGCAAAAAGGCTAACTGGTCGTTACTATAACGAGATAACTGGGTGACGTGGATTTTCTCGGCTATGGGAGATCTAATCAGCAGTGTCTCACAGACCCCTGGGCGTTCGTGCAGCGTAGCTGAATAGCGGACGACTCAACTGGGTTTGGCTTGTGAGCCCCCTGAATCAGTCACCGGATGACCTATAAAAACGGCATTTTTCTGCCTGGTTTGTCGCAGCAGATTCTCCTGCATTGCGCAATCCCACTGCCCCGAGAAGATACTCATCACTCTTTTGATAGAGACAACATTCCTTTCCGCCTGTGGGTTGGTCTGCGCAGCTGCAAATGAATAGGCAAACAACATTTGAGACAGAATCAACAGGATGCATGCATTTCGGTGCCATGGGAAACTCGGTACCAAATCTGGAATCTTTCATCCGGAGGACTATAGATATTACTTCACTGGGACAAATCCCCGAAGAGAAGTAACTCCTTAGGACAGCCCACAGCGACTGTTCCCACCTAGTTTCCATAAGCCCCATATTTCGGAAGAGGCCATCAGTAGCTTTCTTGGAAGTCTATGGGCTGAACAATTAATTTATTCCCTAAAAAAATCCACGAAGCCGACCAGCTGTGAAGAAATACAGCCAGAACTCACACATTTCAAGAGCCACTTGACAAACCTGAATGGTCATGGTTTCGGAAGAAACGTTGAGATGCACACAGGTTACATGCAGTTCGGACACTGGTTAAGTTAACTTAACATTCATCTGATGCTAAAAACTAGCAAGGTAATAATACTGGTTGAACTTTGAAGTTAAATCTGCGTTTTAGTCAGTAAAACCAAATTTAACTTTCCCCATCTGAATACTAATTTGGCTTCCTTCATTGTGTAGTAGTTGCTTATGATATCATGCATCATGCACTTACTACTTGGGGGGAAGGTTAATAGCTCAGGTTGCACAGATGGCTGATATTCTGCTGGATGAACTTGGCAGATTTGTTGCAAATCTTTAGTCGTCATTCAAGGTTGAGTAATCAGTGCGTAGTAGATTTGTTAGGAGGGGACCCCTTATTTAAATAGTCGACCTTAGTGGTTAGCTCATCGGCCTTTCCTCTGATTCGTCAACGTCCAGATAAATTTTGATCTTGGTCTCTGTGACTTGGCCTCGACAACATTTATTCTGTTGCTTTTCTCGCTGCCGTGTTTGTGGGCCGGTCTACCCATCTAAACTCTCTTGATATGTCCAAGTGACTTGGCAATCTTTTCCCGGTGCGTATGCTGGATCTATTTCTATGTGCCAGTTTAGTTTGTGACAGGGTGCTGTGCTCCCAGAAACTCCTTGATTCTTGTGTATTTTAAAGTACAGAGATGTTCAAGTTTTCTAGAGTGAGTTTGTAACTCTCTTGATTTTCATTTATCGCAACCAGGGAGAGTGAATCGTTATTTCTCGATGCCGCATTATGTGTCTTCATTCATACGGACTGTTCTTGTTCGCTTTGTTTAATGTACTGTTTACTACAGTCCAATCGGCACTTCACATTGTTCCTCCTAATTCCGTTGGTCATTTGTGTTTTATTTTGGTTTTCCCATAATCCACCTGCAACCCTAAAGAAACCATTCTGAATAGATTTGGGCAAACAGCGATACACTTGGAGTCCGTAAATATACTAGGTCGTTCCTCTGCAAAGCTCACTGGTATTGGTAGAATTTTTCAGAAGAGCGTCCAAAAGCTTTCGAAATATTGAACAGCTTTCCTCTTAATTTTCTTACCGAAACGGAAACCGAAGAAGACTGGGGACCTAAACCAACAGGACGATCCTCTTGTTATTTGATACCATCGATTCTCAAAATCAGCGTCAAATAGTGTAGTCGAATGCATATTTTCATCGTGTAAATTGTACCTCAGAATAGCAAAGCTCTGAAACAGAATTTCCAGAATCTTTGGCGATGGTGAAATTCCCTATTCGTGAATCTGTGTTTGTTGATCCGTGTGCCTGTGGTTACACAACTCATGACTGTACTGTAACAGATTACCCCGTGCCAGAAGTACGTGCAGTCTTATCATAGCGGTAGCATCATTTGCCAACTTGCGTCGTTTATGCCATCAGAAACCATTAGTTTGGGGAGTTGGGAACCATGGAAATAAGCTACTACAATCAAAATGAATATTACTTTGTCTTTGGAAGCTTGATAGTTCCGATCTGAAAAACATAAGTGCTGTCAAGGATTTGATCATTGACATCTTTGTACCACGACGGTGGAAGTTTGAATCTAGCGTGTCCTCAACCGGATGGTACACAAGCGAATAGTTGGTAACAGATCAGAGTCGGCACAGCAGTAACTGGAGATTATCAGGTAATGTGGGTAGTACTTTACGAATCACGCGAATTCAAATAACACCTACTGTCAAACCTTAGCTGGAAGGAAGCCGGTGCAAGCCAGGCCCCGGCATAAAAACATGAGATGGAAGCAGCTGATGGCTGTAAGATTTTCGCTCTTTCCTGGCTGAGCCCAAGTAATTCTTCTCACACGTGTTTTGAAATCCTGCAAGACACGGCTTATCATCGACCTCAGTAGCAAGCACGCTTTAGCTCTCCGACCGGCATCCCTATAAAATAGTCTTCTGTTGTGTTCGAAATGTGCTGTAGGAGGTCCTTGATATTGCGCCATCAAATTTATTGACCAAGACTTGTGCTGATGTGATGCTCAGATATGTTAACTTCACTACTGATCGCAGCTGCAGGCACGTGTTCTTCACTTACATTTAGCCTCCATTGTCTTGATTGCTTTCTGCTGTTTACAAGGACGTTTCTTTCTAATGGGTGTGTGGTAGTGAAACGCCCACATTTACTACTAGTCTAGCTCTTGGGATGATTGTGATGATAACGACTACGATGTTGGTAATCGTAACCATCACGGTTACAAGAACGAAGATCTGCATATTGGCCGCTGTTCACTGCAGTACAGAAACCGCTTCCTGGCGAAGATCATCGGGTGGTTGTCACCTCGTAAGCGCCCTCTCACACACGTTTTGCCACTACAATACGCGATTTTTGTGATATGTACCGTGAAGTTACTTTTTGGTGAGAAAATGTATTTGGTAGCTGGCGCAATCGGGATTCGAGCGCAAGCGCCATTTGCGCGAGCGGTATGCTGTACACGCGGGGGGTCTTGTCAACCTAATTTAGACTTTCTAATAGCCCACAGGGTAGCATAAAAAAAATTGAAAGCCACTTTGTTAGGGAGCGAAATTCGTTCAAATGCTATGGGATACTTTGGAACACGTCTTTGGCATTTTTGCCGCATGATATGAAATATCAATTTGGTCATTAAATTTCTTAATTAGCAGACTGGCGCACTGTTGCGTACGTTATCATTCAGCTGGAATCACCCTGTAAGCTATTTGAACAATAGCTTTATGTCCAGGGATTTTTCCGCTATACCTGTTTGACAACCAGTGGGTTGTATTGTACAACTGCCTACATGCTTCATGCAAGCTCAGCGGTACGCCATTGGAAGATTTTCTCCAAAAACTTAATTACAGGGTGCGTACCACGAGTTTAAAACATCCTGACAGAATAAGCAACCTACTGTTGCATTAGTGCGTTAACTTCAGGCCTTCTCTACCTCTCAGACCATCCAGGATATGTTCAGTTCTCCGAATAATATTTTGGACAGGTAGCTCACCAGAGCGCTAGAAACAACCATAAAGGGACCCCAACGTATAGCTTAAAAGACACTTCGCAACTTGTATCCAGCATGAACATCAAAAATTCGACATCCATCATGTGTTCCTCCTTGAAAAGATGCCATTACGTACCATTCACTGATAACATGTTGACAAGAGTATTCGCAATGATAATCGACGCAAAGGCCTATTGCTTTTTATGGTGACGACGAAAGGGGGGAATGTGACGTCGTAAATGATCTCGTGGGTCGATTTCTGACAGATCACCTCTTGGATAGACTCAAAAGCCATCAACTAAGGACACTCAACAGGCAATCTACAGGGCAAACAAGATGTGTTGGTCAACAGCGCCTTGACTACGCTCTGCTCAGTCCACTCTAATATAGGGTCCTCTATTTAAGTGAGACAAAAAAGCCAACCAAACTTTCTCGTTAGAATTCGACAGGACCGGACGGTAAATATCTCACAAAAATTAAATTTGCACGGTTGGAAGAGTCAATCTGGGACCCTCCTTCCGGCACAGAGGACTGATAAGACTAAAAGAGTACAGTGCTTACAATAAAAATTTTAGAGCGCGCATTTTTGCACAGCTGTTGCCAAAAATGGCTTGTGCTCAAAAAATGATATTCAGGAGAGGCAGTGAATTGTTTATTTGTGCCCCTTCCACTGCCGTTGATGTATTTATCCGCGGATGTACCTAGTCAGACACGCGGTTTCCGACTAGCATAATATATAGCTGTGACGTATTATCCAGGATGACCAGTGGCAGAAAACAATATTTCCTCGCCAATTTGTTGCATATGATGACTTCCGCGGGTATCTTTAGTCATCTAAGTACAAATCCAGGCTCACTTTGGTCGCTTTATTGGTAATGTCAGCAGTACTCATTTTTTTAGATTCATAGTAATGAATTTAGTGAAGATTCCAACCAATCAAAATCACTGTCCACCACTGACGTGTCTTTCTGAAAGAAATCAACTTGGGAATGTTCAGGTGCATAGTGCCAATGCTTTAGAACCGGACTAAGCATTTATGAAAGCAAGTTTTGAAGCCAAGGCGGTGTTCACGGTCGTGTATTATCAAGTGCGTTTTGTTCAATGACCAACCAGTGACCAATGATCTCTACTTGGCGATCAAATTCAAGTCATAGGTCAGTTGGCAAAGGCCAGTTCATGGAAACAATATCCGCCAAGTAGTATTTGATTAAACCAGGTTGACAAGGCTAGATAGTTCAAACAGTGAATCTTATGGTCGGCAGATTCACTTATCTTTCGCCGACTTTTAGGGCATAAAAAGCCCCTGAAATCTTACTACACTCCCCAAATTCACCTAAACTTCATGGTGGCTTAAAATGGGATTTCTCGGACTTCTCGTGGTAAACACTTCGACAACGTTCCAAACCGACTGCCTTTTGAGTATTTCGGGAGAATTACCGAAATACGCTAATTTGAAAAACCAAATTTGTTTGCAAATGAGTGTACTTCGCTACTTTGGTGCAATTCGGTTTCAAGCAGAACATGAGGTTGACGGAAGCTCGGGGACTATGCCTACCTGATGAACCCCAAGAAGGGCGAAACTGGTCGTCGGCGGTCGAAGTTTATTCAACAGCCTTATGAGTAGTGTATTACGTCTACAAAATATTGTGGGAGAACTTCATTCAATAAGGAAAAATCGTCAGAAATCGTATTTCTCGTAGCTTCCTAAACAGCAATACCTGACTTCTTAGCTATAGTGAAAGTTTCCCCGTAGTATATAACTGAAGTATAACCAGCTAAAAGTGCTCCAAATAAGCGAACGAACAGGCAAAAAATGCCATTTTTCCCGTCTCTACAAAAGGATCGAATAAGCGCATTTGAACACGGGGCTGAGGGATTCTTCTGTTGGGCCTCAGCACAACTAGAGTGCGGTCATTGGAATGGATGGGAAGTGCGTAATCAATTTTGTTGCGTTTTGTCGAAAGCTTTTACCTACGACAATCTGTACACTGAAACCTTAAGGTAAATTGTAAGTCCTTATTTAACTAAGCGCGAATCATGGAACGGATGTCCAGCCACGTAAGGTGACTTTCCAAAAAAATGTTATAGCATAGAAACTCAGTTATATCCAGTGAATGAAGAAATAACAGAAGATTGAGTCGAAGTAAAAGTTGCAAATGAATGTTTTACACCTACTGCGTGCACTTTTTGTTTTATTGCCTTTCCGTGAAATACATTCCTGATATCTCATGCCCGTTTCTGCACATTTCTGAGATTCGAAGGAATTGGGTCAGCTGGTGGTGTGTGTACCATGCTCCACCATACTAGTACGGACTACGCTACAAAGATGGCAAATCCTCTTCACAAATAGGATGTAACTTCAGCTTGCGCAACATTGTAAAGAGCACGGTCTCTTTTGGGGTGACTCTTTACCCGTGATTGTTCCCTGGTGAATCTCAGTCTTCCCTCAGTGAAAAAGATGGAATTGATCGAATTTTTTTAAACAGATATTTCACTGCGACCACAGTGTTTAGGTCTTTCTTCTACTCCACTACAATATCCCATCACATCGCTCAAACTAATAACAGTTGGCAGAGCATTATTTGTAAAAATATCATGCACAATTTAGCGTGAATAGGTACTCCCAATTCACCGCGTTTTTTCCCCGCTTCAGTGACCACAACCTTGATTAGTTTGACTGATATGAGATCCTGTCACTTGTCCTTCCCACAACATAGGCACTTCAGTGCCACTATGCAACAATCTAAGGCTTGCGGACAGCAAGTCCAAATTAGCGCACTGCTTGACAGAATTTCAAAATCAGGTGATCATCACCGTCGCCTCAAATGGGCCATCTAACACGTGCCTTTAGTGGAACAATGATGCAGACATTCTGACCTTTCCGCGGGTCGCTTTATTGCGGCGTTATGCATGATGAAACTGTCTATACTGGTATTAGTCTCAGCCGGCCCAAGACCCGCGTCCATTCAGCCTTGAATAACAGACAATGCCGTGTTTTGACTGCAGTTTAAGTTATCCAGACAGTGATTTCCATTTTATCGTTCTGTGTTTGTATTAATGTAGCAGAACGGGTTGAGGAAATGGGAGGTTTTTCTTTCCGTTTCATACACTAAGGCACTGTCATACTGAAAAGGCAATAAATACACAAGTATAGGGTTGCAAAGGGCTGATAATTAGGAATTTTTGTTGACCTTTTGACAGCCTACTGCAAGGTTTGCACTTTTGGGGTTTAGCAAGCTTCATTTCAAACTGTTAGATCCAGCGTGTTATTCTATCGCTGTAAGCAGCGCAACCTATAGAACACATTAAGGAACCTATTTTTAGCAGCATTGTTAAGGCACAGGTTTGGTCTGTGATGTTGTGAGTCTGCACAAAATTTCGATAACTACGATGACGATGAGCAAAAAAAACGAACACTACGGGGAACCAGTCCAGAGTACCATCGCCGCTCGCGGTCCGACTTCAGTAGGACTGTCATCTCAATAATTTCAGTGGCCAATAGAGGATGGCTTTCCTCACCAAAAACAATGCCGTTGCAGTGGCTTAACAAGGCCTAGCAAGGGAGGAGACGAATCTCAATCCGGTACCCATCTACATATTAGCCGGAATTCGGTCAATGGCGAAATGATATGAACAGTTATCAACGCCAACGTCTCGCAGTAAAAAGATTCACGTTTTGACACAAAAATAGAAAACGCAAAATCGACTTCGTAAACCGCCACTCGCCTCGCAAGGGAACGACGAGTAGCTGTTGTGAACAGTGAAACTTAAATGGGGGTGAAAAATGGTGACTGCCCAATTTGCAGAAAGTTGAGCGCGTATAACCTCTAGCCACAGTTACTATTGATGTTTCTGAGTAGTTGGAGCTTAAACAGAATCTATTCAAGATTCCTGGTGATGATATCTCAAGTGGTCTTGAACCCGACTGTCTTCTTCATTTCGACTCTCTGACGAACTCGGTTGCAAGCCACTTTCCATTTGTGGCAGGAACGTTCTACTTCATTGCTCCTGCCAGTTAACCAATTCTGTTTTACCACTTGGGAACCTACGAACCATATGAATACAACCACAAGGCAAGGCCTCACCTGAGGGAATACAAGTGTTTCAACATCTTTAGGGGTGTAGACGACTGATTCTACTTCGGCAGACTCCGGAAAACATGAGGCGCTCAAAGTCTCCTTCGTTTTATGTTTTCAAAACGCCAATGTCTCTTCTCAGAGTGTAGATTATAGGCAGTCCGAAGAGAAGGCATCTTTTGGAGAAAGTCCGAAGGAGCTATACACGCTCGGTGCGTATATAGCGCTGACCCCCGTGCAAAGATGGTCCGTGGAAATGGAATCTTTTCAGGATGAGCTGCCGCTATCGTCATGGCAAATGTGTATAGACGAGCCGGATTCCATAAGGGGAAATGAGTTAAGGGCTAAATCGTTTTCCTGAGGGATAATCTACCAAGTTCACCAGAACTCAAGTACATAATTCAATTAGAGCAAAAACAAAGGTAGCTCGCAATGACGCCATACGCTTGACCAGGGTAACGAATGTACGGATTGCTCCCATAGAATTTGTACTGTTATCTTGTACTACGGAGCAACTCGAGCAGCTGGTGGTCGACTGTTTGATAGAGAAAATTGAAGCAGGGTGCCAAGATCGTTACCTGATGGGAGTTAAAGTTAGTGCCGTCGCTTGTGACGGGACTTCCGAATTTCAATGAATCTACGTAAAGCCACCTGTGGTACAGTCATCCCTTCTTCTGTGTAACAATAACTACAGACAGTTACTGTATAATAACTCCACACAACTCTTTCAAAGCGAAGCAAAATATCGGACTGGTGGTTTTGAAAGACTGGAGGATAATTGTGACAAATGTAACTAGACATAATATTGCGTTCCTAAGGGACGACAGTTCGATGATTTTCCGAAAGTCGACTGAACTACTGTATAGAATAGTAACCCATACTGGGTATCTGTACACGGTACCCCCAAATCAAAGCTAAAATAATAGGAGCCAGTAAGGGGATAGTTTTTGAACGCACATGCGGAGTGCGGTGATGAATTGAAAAAAACCGAAACCCTAAATGAAAATCCTCCAAAATAGCGGGGCAGGTACATTCCATTGCAGGAACCATATCACCTCCCAGACAAGCCTCATAGTGGTAAGCTTATTGGGCCCCAAAAGCTTGAGGGAATTTCCGCACACCGATGAAACAATAAAAAACGTGACGGAAAACTGGACGAAACGTTTTTTTAAGTAGCATTTCCATACGTTAAGTATCGTTCACCCTTTCGGTGCGCAGCTGCCATACCACCCGAAAGAAGCACGAGGGCTGGGACGCTGCCAGGTTACCCAAGCCTTGACAGGAGAAGTCCAGATATGCAAGCACATCAGTGGAAAACGTTTGACCGTGCCGGACAAAGTGGATATACCGAGTACATGTTCTGAACCTTACTCGAACTGTCTAAATGGCGTGAGTGTGGATGTGTTTCCGCTGGTGCCATGCTGCTTGGCGATGGCACTTTGGATCAAATGAGTACTTTGTGAGAACAGTTATCTTAAATCTCCGTCTAATAATAAGATGGTCGCATGACCAGGGGAGCTTTCGGTGTACTGGTTAGTAGAACTGGACAAATTATTCAATTAATTTTCCCCGCTTGGTCCTAACATATGAAATTTTGTAGTCAAGTTTATAAGACTTCGTGGGGCTTTTTGGTGAAAGTGAGATGATGGGTTGGATATCTTTTGAATCTTATTCCCCTGAAGTAGGGGTCCATCGAGGGAAAACTGATCCCTCGGACCAACGGTTTAGTGCATGAGTGTGCTGCACGTGATCAAGTGAGGTCGCGTCATTTACTGAAGACTGTAGTCCTTGTCCGGGTCTGTATTGCGTGTATTCGATGCGTTGGCCATTCAACTGTCATGGGTAAACGGCATACCTGAGCTGCGCACGGACCTGACAACTTACCCCAGTTGGATTCGAAAGTGTTTTCAAGTTCTATTCAGACAACCAGTAGTACTAAATAACTCAGCCATGTCCACACTAAAAACCTAATTTAAGCTCGAATTAGTCCCTCTACGTCACTCTACGATGCAAAGATCGCAAATATCTGGGTCAACATTCAAGTCCACCGAGCATGCAGGCATCCCCAAACATTCACTGAAGGACGTTACCTGTTGTGCATGTCTCACTAACTTCTAAGTTATGTGGCTAAATGGAGTAATGCTGTTACAAAGAGACGGCAATTTGTACTTCCCTGTGCTTGAAACGCATGTGGGTTTGGCATACTTCAGTGCGAACAAACAGTTTATACGAGCTTTGCGAGATGAAGATGAAGTTGGATATGATCTATACTCTCAAAATAGTTGCTTTTGTTAGCAAACATCATCAGATGCTGTTCAAATTCAACCCTTAGCAAGTGTGATTGCGATATGGGCCGAAGAAAATAGCACGTGCACGACTGATCAACACCGGAGACGAAGTAGCTGATATCCAAAATATGTTGTTTTTCGTTAGTCTGCTGACGTTATAACTTTATGATCAACTCGGGGATTCCACGTTAATCCAGTTGATCATGGGAAGTCTGTAGCCAACGTGCCGTTTTCAGAAGCGGGCTTGCACCTCTGCATCACGCAAGGATTAAAGGGTGCATGGACCTAGAAATTATGGTGGTCAAAATCGGATTGATGTATGTGTCATTTGACAAGATCCCTATCCTCACTAGAAAAGATGCTGTTGGATGAGCACCTTATTGAGATATTGCAAGATCGGTATCTACCAGTTCTGTAAGTTGATTTTCGGTGCTCGGCTTATGACGTTTTCAAGGGTTATTCTCTTGGTAGCGCAATATACGAATTTTAAAAGACAAAGTTGGAGACAAAGATTTGTCGGTATTAACATACTGTTAATGGAACGATGATACATTGAGATTATTTCCTCAGACCACAAGCCATTATAGATTATCTTCACATCACGGAACTCTATCTGCATCCATGCTGCTGATCACTTCTGCATAACTTACAAATCAGTGTTCTCGTTTTCCCATGATGATGCGTTATCCTGTCCACTATCTCAAATCAATGTCAACAAGGAAAGCAAAGAGGCAGTAGTGCATCCGTTTTAACCACAGATACATTCAACAATTTTTTCCACATCCCTTGAGCATCCTCTGTTGCTGCTCAGACAACTCCTAGATCAACTGCGCAAGATCCTTTACTGCAGAGAAGCATTAGATATTTCTGAAGTGTACGGTATATGGAAGTAAAGTGCAAATATCATCAGTTGTTCCTGAAGGATTCGCCAAAAATGTGTATGGTTGTCGAAATTTTGGTGACCGTTTTGTCATACCACAAGAACGTCGGCATCAACCATTAAAACAGTTTTAACAAGGTCATCCTTGGCTTCGTAGAAAAAAAACCGCCACTCGAAGTTAGGCCTGTTTAACTTTTATTGATTCCGGCGTTAAAAAACTTGGCCACAGTTCTGAAATCTCATTTGTCGATTCGGCAGCAACTTGCCCAGCCGTGGAAACGAATGCATCTAGGTTTTGCTGTTTCATTCATGTGTCCTTGATCGGTGTCGATGCTTTTTCAAATTGGCTAGGTAAGCTTCAATTAGAGAAACGAACTATTTCTGTGGTTCGCATTACCGGAGCATCTGGTGACAGACAAATGAGTTCAGTTTACAGTCTGTTAATTTGCTGTCTTGCGCTTACCAGGGAATCCTATCGTCAGCAGTCGAAATGTTAAACGTGGACTTTTAATGGAAACCAGAGGAGACACCAAAAGAAACGTTCACACTTTTTTGTGGTCATATATGGCGAAATCCAGTAAATCGTCGCCCAGTCAACAGTTTCTAGGAGAGATGCTCCCAGGACAACGCATATGCTTGCCTGTGGAGGCTGTGATGCCAACGAAATATAATTTTATGGGAAACTACCACATAAGGAGGCAGTCTGATTAACGAAGTGAGAAAAATCACGTTCTCCGTATCCAAGCACCCTTAATTATGTGTTTGGGGAGGCCGACGAGAGCGAAGACCCGGAGTGATTGTACAAAAAACAGAAAAGCATAATTCAGTAGGTTGAAATTAGGCATTTATCTAGAGGTATATTCCGGTCAAGCGATTATCTTAACATGGAAGTCTAACCGTGTGATGCTGACAGATGAGACCGAAGAAACCAATGAGACCGAATACTTGGCCGTTGTTCCCTACGTCCATGCCCCGCATCCTTCCAGATACGATATTCCTTCCGCTGTACGCCGTCTAACAAGCTTCGTTGACAACCATAAGATGAGTAGCTGAGCTTTTTAAAGAGAATAAATGATGTATGATATCCGCGTGACCATTTGGCCTACTTCACTGTTTGACATTTTAGGGGTCATTCGTATAACCAATGTATTCCATTCCCGTAATATGCTCCCTTGCCTCAGTATTTATTGTGCTCTGTCACATACGGCACTGAGAGGGGAATCACTGATTCCAGTCACTTATTGTGCAATCGTCTTCTTCAAACGACAACATTCATATAAGAATAGCGGGAAGGAGAAATGAGACGTCAGTAAAAACACTTTTTCAAACATATATGGAAGTGTTTTAGTCAGTTCCGCATTTGACTAAAATCTAGATTTTTCCACCGACAAACACTTTATCAGCTCTGACCAACAAGTTGAAAATCCCTCAGCCTTTAAAATCATGACTACAAGTGCAAGATCCTACTTGTTGACCGATAATGAAGATTTTTTGATTGCACTATTTAGGCCACGTCTCTCATCACGTAGATCAGGCGTTGCATCTAGCCAAGTCATGTAAACCGGTTGTAAGTTGTGTACATTTCGGTTAGAAACCAAAATTTTGAAATTTTAATGCCGCTTGGTACTTTCAAGTATTTGCAACATGTGATGCGTAGTGCGCTTGAAAAATGCGTTTGAAGTAGCACGATCGAGCGCAAACTCCTTTCCTTATTCTTGGGGTACATTTGACTATTTTTCAACCAGACCATGCTCTAGGTGGTTGTGTCAAAATCAAAGTTCAACTATGAGATACTAAATGATACACTCGCATTGAACTATTTTACACGTTGACAGTCTGCCGACCAATAACCATCCGAATTCAAGCACACCACTCCGGCGCACACTCTGATAATCTAGTTCACAAATAATACTCCTCTTGTATTTTACCCAAATTTCTTTGACTATATACTTCTCCGACTTTCGGGCAGACTTAATTTAACTGGTCTACTTTTCACAGTTTTCATTCCGGAAGCTCCTGTGTTTGTGCGGCCGTTTTTTCATCAGACCGAGATTTAAGGGTACTGCTCTCACAAAGAATTCAACTGATCGCCAAGCAGAATGACACTGGTGAAAATACATCTCTATTCATAAAGGAAACTACGCACAAGGTTGCTGAAAACTTTTCGACTGCCCCCGACAGGTTTCGCCCTTTTTGGGACTCATCAGGTAGGCGCAGCCCTCAAGTTTCCGTCAACCTTATGTGCTACTTGAACCTAAATTGGACTGATTCCGAGGAATACACTCATTTGCAAGTCAATTTGGTTTTCACGGAGACTCAAGTGAATCTCTCTTTTATGATGTTCTTCAACTGAATGTGCTGCACACAGGCCGCCTCATGTTTCAGTTGGTACGATAGTCGAGATATCGCGGTATATATTCATGAAGGAAACTACTCACAAGGTTGATGAAAACTCTTCGAAATCTCTATTCACGCCATTCGGACAATTCTAACGGGGTTCAGCATATAGGGTCTGCAAATCCGTTTTGCCCAACACGTGCGCACGCTTTCCACCAATGTGGACGCATATTCGTTGGTGATGTGAGCACAAAGCGGTAAACCATTGATCCAGAAGATCAAAGATATGATTTTCTCTGTTGTAATAGAGAGGGAAGAAGAGGGGAGAATTTCTTTTATAATTTATGTCTGAACTTTTGGCTTGAAGATCACGTGTTTTCTTGTTTCATTCTGCCTGCATAACCCCTTTCGACCTAGTCCAAATACACACCCGAAGCTTGAATATTTTTCAGCCATACTGCAATAATCCAGATTGACTATGTCTTGGTCTTGATTCTACTGGCTTCCCCATTCTCATGCGGGTGTGTTGCGTGGTTTACGCTCAAAAGCATAACATGTAACTTCATCCCAGTGTTTATTACGTGATACACACAAATAAGTGAACTCTGCATACGAGAGGATCGGATGAATTTCTTGTTACTGATCCTGAGACTACTACTCCTTTAGTTTTCAGTTCAGTTTAGGTTGTACTGTTGCATTCGGCTGCTAGTGACTTCCACTTGCTTGTCTGTATGGCGCGTCCCTGACAAATTGCATAGGATTGTTCCGTTATTTGAGTTTTGAACTATAACTTTTTGGTGAAGCTATTTAGTGCTAGTTGGCAGGCACCAGATGGTTCGAATGCCTTAACTCGTGTGGCAGTCTTAAACAGATGAATTCGTAACCACTGCGGAGTGAGACGCAGAGCGGTTCGCAATGAGTTGCCACAATTTGTAGACTGTAAGTTCCTGTTTGAAGGCTGTAATGCATTCTGAAGCCATGCTGCTCGTGAGCTGAAGTCGCGCAAGTCACGGATTCTGTCGGTTATGCAGACTTACTTTGTTTTTTGGGAGGTCCCGTCTGTCATCTTACGATATGAAAGGGAAAGTTATTTCGTATCAGAAAATTCTCTAGATATTTGAGTTGATATTTTGACGCTTCAGACGGAGATGGAATTGGCTTTGTTTTTTGTTACCTTCCAAGGATGCTTTAGTAGGTAATGTCGATAAAATTGCTGAAAGTTTTGGTTCGTTCAAGTTCATCCAGATCCCTTTTAGAGGTCGCTTTGAACTATCTTCAGTATTTCGTTCAATGGTAGCATCCAAAAATTAGCAAAATCCGTTTGTTTCTACTTCAGATGTAAGTTTTGAAGATTGGAATGCACTATTTATTTTCCACAGGTAATAAGTAATGGATGACTGGATATTCTGACGATAAAATTACCATAGACAAAACAGTGTTGAAAAGCCATTTGAAAGTGTTCGAAATGATGAATGAATGAGTGCTACTCACAAATAGGGATAATAGACCCTAACGGTGAAGCGATGCCAACACCGTCATGCCGTTCCATTGAATATAAACCAAATGTTTAAAAAAGATAAGAAAAATCTCTCTTATAAAGTTAGTCATACCAGTGAGATTTGTTTCACGGGGGCCCACAGAGTCAAGAAACCCACTTACCATCCCATGTAAAGGAACATGTATTGGGGGCGAAACAATATCACAGGAAATAATGATGTGGCTAGATAATCATGAATCCACACTGGATCGATTTTTCCTAACTTTATTCCTAGCCAGCTGTCTTTTGACCTAATTTTGTGCACTTATAATTCCCGTTCCATTCTCTTGCCTTGTTTTACAATCAAGACGTCGTGCGAATCAGGTGTTCTTTTATATAGCGCACGGAGTGCTATCCTAAACAGCAGATTTTCTTTAAACTGTTCGGGCACTCTAATAATGCGGACTGCGGGATATGGTGTGACGACTCCTAAATTGTTTTCCATATAGAATGCATTTTCTTGTGTAAACTTGGGTTTATTAAGATTAACTATTTCCATATTATGTACCCGCCAGGTGCGAACCGCAATTGGAAGCACCTGGACAGATGGTCAAAGCAATTTTATGGTTAGAAAGTCCAATGGTCGTTATCATCGATAGCCGGAGAACTTCTAAAAATAGACCTAGTTGTGAAGTGATGGTTATTTGCATAATTTGCGATTAACTGTGACTTGTGGAGCGTGACCATCCAATCTTTTTGCATTGGAGACAGTGGCCAACCGCTGACTAGGCAAAACCGAGATACAGCACATGTTCTAATGATTTTCGGGGCCGAGCCAGTTTGAAGACTAGCTTGCAGATGCTCAAGACCTAACACCAGCAAGCTTACTGAGTAGAAAAAAAGAAATCCAGATACGAAGATAGGCGAAACCAGAAGGACTTCCGAACAGACGACGAGGAGGCTTGTACTTGCTGCAACGAACCGCAAAGTTGGGGAGCTTTCAAGTGCTACGTGTGGATGAGTGGCGCACAGAACAATTGTGACAAAGACGACGTGTCACTAGATCAGGTGAAGCACTGTACAGAAATAGGACGAAACTGGTCGTGGGCTGTCAAAGGGTTTTCAGCAACCTTGTGAGTAGTTTCTTTTATGAAAATGGCGTGAGTTAAGTTGTTGATGCAGTCACCTGGAACTTTGATTGAGGTAATGGGATTCACATCGGTGAAAGGTAATTCGGCTTATATGACTTGGATAACTCACGTGTTGCTTATACGGTGTACATAAGCGAAAGCCGTGATCCAGCTGTTCAGTCTATGATGGTGGTCTTGTGTTAGTTAGCTGCTGGAAACGGGTGTGGGTGGTCAAATAAAACATCAAGAATATGGATTAATTCTTGTCTTCTATGGTTTTAAGAAATCGGATGCACTCCTTGAACAGTCAGGATACTTACGTAGACCGAAGGGTGGCTTACACTTCACAACATAAGGACCATGGCTGGATCAGCTTAATTCATGGACCTAAACCGATTTTCTATCAGGTAGAAGAATTTACACTAATCCATGTACTATACTCCATGCAAGCACAAAATCTGGGGATTCCAATATCCTAAATTTGCTCCGGCTCATATTGAACGATGTTTTCCAGTTATTACAAACAAAGGTTGTCTCGTTTTTGACCTTGTTATCACGTTTCCAGAGTGTTTCCAATAACATAACCCTAGTCTTCGCACCATTCGTGATAAATTCATCTTCTCTATCTTGAGTTCCAGCCTGAATGTGTCTTACAAAGTGATGCGTTCAGTTGCCAGTTCGATATTGCGACATCCGCCAAATCGAAAAGTGCCGTTTCATGCTCAAAACTTACTAGACCATTCATTATATTTGCACCGGAGGCATCTTTAATCATCCGTGGGATGCTCACAAGGACAGCATAGACTGATTGGTCACTTTTGTGCAATGAAAAATTTAAGCTACCTCAGTTTTTTGTTAGAAACAATAGTTGAGGATTGCTGACCCTTCACCGGATCCTTTCAACTGCTACGATATCACACTGCATAATACGAAATTAAATTATATATGGTCTTGCTGCTGTTTAAGGCCTCAATAAATCAAGATTTTTCAGAAGTTCAATCGATCCTTTGATTTAGATAACACTCGATCTACTCCGATTGTATGTGTTTCTCCAGTTCCACACGTAGCGGCATTCAGAATGCGCCGCAGTTTAAATAGTTGGCCTACGCAAATCTCGAGTTGTGCGCCGCGGTGCGGATGCGGGTTTTCGGCATGCCTTCTTTGCAAGCCGACTGCCTCTGAATTTGACCTGTTACGTTAAAAATACCGTAAGTTTCTCAGCCTAGATCACAATGGATATGAACGGATCACTTTTGGTAAGGATCGGTCATCAAAGTGAGGTACAAACAATCTCCTTAGGTGCACTCCACCAAGCAGATTTTTCTCACTGCCGAAACGTTTTGTGTTACTAAGCCAAGATTTTTAACTGATTCAAGTGGACTGGCTGTAGAGCTATGAATAGTAGCACGTTTTATAGAATAGCTACAGAGTTTTGCCTTGCGTATGCTGCCTGAAAGCCTGGCGGAGGAAAATATTAGAAATCGGAGACCTTGATCACATACACCATCTTCAAGTTAGGGAATGCAAAGTTCATAGGATTACATATTAGGTTAAAGTGTGTTTAGGCCATGCTAAGCAGAATTTAATTCATGAGGCACACGCAAATGTAGTTTTTCTGAATTTTCACCAAAAATATCCGCCACAGTTGAATCAAGAATAATAATCTTGCCTGCATTGTCGATCTGAGTGAAAATTAAGTTGCCAGACTAGCGACGGATATTGCAAGTAAGTAGAAGCATACAATCACCAAGATGGTCTGTGCGAATGGCAATCGAACATTTGGGAATCTAAAAAGCTAACAAGTCATTTGCGGTAAACCTGCTTGTTAACAACCATCCAAGAGACACATAACGTGGCGTTTATGTCACACTTACCTCTAGTTCCAGTGCCATTCGGAAGTATTGATCGGTTTCCTCGGAACGCATTTGAAGCATCGTCCAGAACTCTGTGGTACATGTCATTGAACAGGGGTATCTCATTGAATCAAGGTGAAGGAAACAGGGAAGGGATATTTATTTAATTTATTAGTCATTTGCAAATTAGAAGAGCGCTATGTGAGACTCAGATAAGACGCATACTGTTCTACTGTTTATTGTATTGCGGGAATTGTTGCACAAAGTCCGTTTAGTGTCCCCATGTAATTGGCAATCAAGCTATCGATGTGTATTTCTTCGAAACTTATACAAAACTTACACAGTTGAAGTCTTTTTAACAAGCTAGCGAACAGAATCATTCAAATAAAAAAAAACTCAAGGGTTACGGCGTGCTATTATTTCCTATCATATAGTCGAATGTGCTGGGCATTTACGATTATTGGCAAAATATCTCCATCAGTAGGTTTCTGGGCTCACAAGCTCTGAGTGATATCTGCAGAGTGAATACAATTTCTAAGGTTCTTCACCCAAGAAATGGTTGTTCAAAGAGTCCGTCATCAATAGTTCAGGTGATGTGCGCTGAATGATTCAGGGATAGGTTGGCTTTATTCCGTCTAGGTGCACGCGAAGCATCCTACTGGAGGCACTCGTGACATAATGGTTCAATGCCCGTCGGGAATTCGAATCCCTCGAGATATACGTTGTTGCTGCGTACCAGTAAAAATGGAAAATATGCAATGCTTTCCTGAAACTCGGCTAGATATGGCTTACAGGAAGATTTATTCAGGCAGATTTTGAGCAGCCACCAAAGTCGTTTGCAATATGACAACTGTGGTCAGCGCAGTTCTGATAGCCTTTTAGTTTTAATCCATCTAGGAGTTAAATAAGCAAATAGTGTTGACCAGTTCTGAGTGAAATCGCTCATCGGTTGGATTGCTTTGCTTTAATAATACTGTCACAAGCCTGGACATCCTTCGATCATTTATCAAGCGTAAAAAGTAACCCCTATGCGAGCTTCCTTACTCGGCCGTTAATATAATTTTTACAACGACTTCAATGCACATTCCAAACTTTCGAATGTATTTGACTAGCAAATGTCTTGTTTGTTCCATAAGACATGTCTTCCTCGAGAAGATGAACACGCTTCTCATGAAATAGTTAAAAGACATGCTTTAGGTGCACGTATTTTGCCAATACACGGATTTGACTAAGTCTTGTCTTGATCATTGTTGCATTTGGCTGTTAATCATCATCATCATGTAGTAGACCCTCCTCCCCAACGTCTGCTTCCGGAACTCTCACGCCTCTCCTTGTTGTACCGAGGGGTTGGTACTTTTTAGGCGAACAGGGAGTAATGTGACTAACTTGGAAAAAACCTACTGGTATTTATGTCATGTACATGAAAAGTGGGCGGTATGATATTTATGTGAACAGCAAACATTTTTGTTCATACCAGCTTAGATTAGAGATGTGTTGTCAATTTTTTTTCTGGCTTATTAATGTAATCTGATATTTTGTCTGATAATGAAGGCTACATGTTATTCCAAACACTGCGATCTGGTTGTAGGAAGTTTGGGAATTTGACTTGCACCGCCTAAGGCGAGGACAAATAAAAGTTACATTTAAGAAAAGCACCGTATGACCGTCTCGTCCTTACTAAGAGCACTCATCAATGCATACTTACGAATCTCTCGGGAAGTACAACCTACCGGAAAGAAGCTGAACAATTCAAACTTAGGTAAGCTAATATGATATCGGGCTCAAAGTGTGATTGGCTCTGTTTCCTGTTCGAGTGCAAGTTGACAAGACTAATGTACCCTTTCTTGAGTGAAATACGTGTGATTCGCAGTACATGTGATTTCAATTAGGAATGGAACATGGGCCAGCATTACTAGTGAGAGTACTGCCGCACTATTGTTCAAATAGTTCATGATGAAGTACAGGGAGAATGCACCGAAAGCGCACTTACCTGTCTCACTTTCGACCTTCAGCAGTGTGTAACCCTAAAGGCGTTTACTTGCGCTGGTTATGCTATCTGATTGTGGGTCCATTTTTATTCGTTGCTTACCAGCTCCACAAACCGACTCCGCATATTATACGCATAGTCTATCTGTTGCGATTTCAACACTGTGGTCGGGGTCTTTCCCCATTCGAGTGGAATATTTCATATGGGACAAACTCACCATTGAGCTGTGGTCTCTCAACCTCCTTACTCCTACTTCCAAATATCTGCCCCCCCCCCCGAGGATGTCGGATTTACACTCTCCTGCTGTTCATGGAACTCGCCTCAAAACGGGACCCTTTCGGTGTAACAAATGTCACCCTATTAAGACACGCATTTTTCC
Organism: Opisthorchis felineus; assembly: GCA_004794785.1. NCBI lineage: Eukaryota > Metazoa > Platyhelminthes > Trematoda > Opisthorchiida > Opisthorchiidae > Opisthorchis > Opisthorchis felineus. The sequence goes on along the minus strand of SJOL01002045.1, from coordinate 229,400 downwards.
TACAAGCCCCTTCACTTGCACCCGACTGACAAGTTCTACCGCTTAATCTCTTTTCTTTCTATGTATCACTTATTCTGAATCAACTAACCGCTTTTTACTGAGTACAATTCAAGTCTACCTACTGTCTAAAATCGCCACTAGGCATGATGAAATCTAAAGCTGGACGGCAAGCTCATCCTAAACAAACGAATTAGATACCGAGTAAATAATGTGGCCTTCATGACCCTTATCCAAACTTACTCAGTTTTCAGTAAACTCACCTTGGTGTCTTGTTCGTTGGAGAGTTACTTACCCCGATTCCAAACTTGACATGTCACTTCAACGCTACAGGGGCGCCACTTACAGCAGTTTAACTTATGTATAGCTCCCCACCCTTCAGATTCAAACTTGATTCTGAAAATGGTTTGAGATTTATAGTTCAGCTTTGAGTTATCTAGTTACAAATTCATCATAGCCCTAATTTATGGAACAACGGCATCATTATCTGTAATCCACTACCTATTTTCGCCTAAATACCGGATTTATAATCTACTGTTCCAACACATACGTCTTCTTACATTAATTTCTCAAGAGGTTCAAAAGATTAGAAATAAGTTTTTCGGTTGACTGCTTTTAGGCCTTTCTTATATGTTGACTCTATCTTAGAGGATAAGGTCACCAAGACTAATCGAATATTTTCCGCTTTTGACGCTTTTATGTCTTTTCCGATAATTCCCAAAGAATATGACTCAAGGAGTGGGACAAGATGGCTTATTGATCGCGATTGAGCGCGAATTTACTGACCGGAATACCCGTGGTTCAAACCCGACATCTGCCTCTCGACTTCTCCTTTATAGGCTTGTTTTGTGTTGCATTTGATCGAAAATCCGCCTCGTGTAGCCTGATTACTGAAAACAATCTTTGAGACTTTGGGAGTGAAATAAGAGTGACGGTCCGCATATTCAGATGGCACATAATGTCGCCTTCTCTAGCACCAAACATCTTGAATATCATCAAGTGAGGAAAACCAGAAATCGCCTAATATACGTTTAGCATGCTGTTTTTGTAGATTCAATGCCTTTGGAAAGACAAATCGGTGTTGCGGTCTACTGTAGCGGTTTATGCATAGCAGTGCCAACAAAGATTACTTAACCAGCTCTCATGGAGTTAGACTTTCATCGTTTTATCAGCATTACCAAGGTTTGCATTTTAAGTTGGGCTTGGATCCTTCTATCTTTCAAGGGGGCGAAATGCTAATAAAACCAATTCTGTGACAAAAAGCACTACTGATGAAGCTGCTGAAAACTTCGCGACAACTCACAACGGCAGGTTTAGCCCTTCCTGAGGCTTCTCAGGTGGGCTCAGTCCAGGAGTTCCCTCAGCTTCCTATACTACACATTTGGCTGAATGCAGTCACCAATTTGCTTCTAATGACAGGTAAGCTGGGGTTCCGTTCAGTATTAGGGTAAAACCAACTTAGTTTGGGTACAGATAAAGCATGAGGTTGACGTAAACTCGGAGATGGCGTATGCTTGATGAGCACCAACAAAAGCGAAACCGGTCGTGAACTGTTGGACAGTTCTTAGCGCCCTTATGAGCAGTGTTTCGTGAAGAAAACATATTAAAACTTGAGTCAGTCTAATGCTAATTTTTGACATATATGAATCAAGCTTCAGCAATTTTGTAATAACTTTGGAGTTGCTATGGGTGGGATCAAGTAAACCTTTGGTTACGTGCCTCAAAAGTTCAAAGCGCGAGTTGGACCAACTGAAAATAAATTATAGTAAACTAAACTAAAAGCAAGCCAAGTGAAACATTTCCCGGGCCTCACGATACACAAACGCTATTATTAGTCACCTCTGGAAGATGAAAATTTTTTGTGTACTTTAATCAATTCACAAGTAAGCCTTTTTTCAAATTTTAATACACCTACAAGATTCCGAGACCATAGATTACCTTCTATTGCGCTTTTTTCCTCTGTTCCCATACTATGCCATCAATAAACCGAACCAAATGGACCCTTTGGATCGCAGCTGTTTTCATCAAAGGACAGCATATTTGTTCAAATGCGATTATAAAAGTGATCTGTGGCTGGCTTCACTATATGATTTGCGGTAATCACAGCGAACTCCGTGAGGCTAACGACTTCCTGCGCAAGTCTGATTCCCATATGCAAATCATTCTACCTTTACATAGTTGACAACGATGGCCAATTAGTTGTTTAGAGGGTGGTAAACCCCGATCTGCTTTTGAGTTGAGCTTTGGCTGGTCACGCAGACATCCGATGGGATCATCCAACATTTGGCTTGAAACCGGTGACTGCGTATTAGAAATTGCCACAATCTCCGTGTTACATTGGCACATGAATACTTCCGGCACTCGACTATAAAATGATTTCCAAACGCGGCAATCAAGTTTACTTTACAAAATGGAGAGACGTGCTGGTAGTGAAAAACGCTTAACCATTCGTGGATCATGGTTGGAACAAGCATTATTCACATGTTGGATACTTCAACACATGAAAACGCCTTATGTTTTAAACAGTTCACTTCAACGATTCTATTAATAGCAAAGGTACTGCTCACTACTAATCTTTGCAACGCGCAAGTAGGCAGGTGGAACGTGTCAGCCTTGCGTATCTGTTACCATGCTTGTGAATGGCCACCTAGGGAGACAAAATTTTCTAATCAAGCCCATATCGTACTCGGTCCTTTTGAATTCTCACATATTAGAACTGCGTGAGCAACCGTGTATTCCAGCTAACAAGAATCACGGCGACACACGAACTCAGCTGACCTGGACGGAAAATTAATTAGAGCTCATGTATTTAGCTCAGAATAAGAGACAGATAACCGGATTAGTACTTTGGTTTTCATTAAGCACGTGCGGACGGATATGGGAAAGAGAACAACATACAACCATCTACTGTGGACCAGTGGAACCAAGTCATGCGGTTAACGGAATGATTTCAACGAAATCTTATAGGAATTGAAACATTGCGTAAAGCATACCAAATGTAAGACGATGAAATGAAATAGGTCTTTGAGAGTAATAACGATGGATTCAGTGAGAGTTCCGAATTTTCATATTTCATGAGCGAGGAACTTATTTTACGGTAGTGCAACCATAATTCTCCTACATTCATAATTTAGAGGAGTGCTACACGGGGTATGTGAACACTGAAGAGATTAGAAAATGAAACAAAGGTTCCAGCGTTTCAGTTACTACCATGTAGAGCGAAAGCCTGTCAGAACATCCAGAGAAATGGGAGGTTATCAACTAGCACTTAGCCAACTTAAAATCACAGTTTTGCAAGGTGAAACGAATCTATAGCCGAAACACAATTCAGCAGAACATCACTAAAATAATTCAAGTTAGAGCAGACATTTAGATTAAGTCAAAAACTTCAAAGTTCTCACTTCACCGGCATAATTTAACTTAAAACGTTATTTATTGTGGCAGGCCTTGGTAAGACCTTGGTAATCACATGGAGATGCTGAAAATTGGTTCTCCTCCTCAATAACAAGAGCCAACTTTTCAAGCCGCTAATCTGTGATTCATTTGTATCTCAACAAATATGTCAACTCCGGTTACATGGATGCCCTGACACTAGCTAGACAGGGATATAAGTGCCACTCTAAATAAGTGCCAATCACGGCCCCGCCTAAATACATATTAGTTTTACAGCAACTTGGTACAACAGTTTTATGGAAAATTGAAATGATCTTTAGCGAAATTTCGGTTTGCACGGTTGCTTCTATCCGGTAAGAACAAAAATTTAAATGGCGAAATACGGCTGATAACCTAATTGATTGACTCAAAATCATCTGTGTGTACTTGGTCGGCATCTGTATCTTGGTCGGTGAGGCCTCAGTGCATATCTGCGACTAACTGACAGAATACCAGGCGTTGCTTTAGGTTCAACCATACCGCAAGCTGTGACAATGTGTTCAGTTGCCAACGTCGCAGGGTCCTTGGCCTCTGCATGGGGTTACTATTTTGCTGCACCACTGGTTTACTTGGCCACTGTGCTTGGAGTCTTTTTGGACGAGTCGTTTTGCTTATATGGGTTTCACTGCAGCTCCAAGTGTCAGACATAATTTTTGGGCAAACTCGATCTGTGATACACTGTAACAATGCTACCAGTTGGTGGAAATAAATGTATGTGAGCTGATGGATAAGCATGCGCCGGTGCTGAACAGACTTCGCCAGACAATTGCCAATGAAGAGGTTAAAGTTGTAAATATATAACTATTTGCGAAGCCTGAAATACTTCGCTAGCTTTGAACTTTACATTATACAGTGCGCGATGACAAACGTCTCAGGATAACCATTTTGTTCGAAACCGAGCCCACGGATCTTGCTTTGGCAATACAGTTGGTCACAACGATGTGGTGGGCCCTAAACCAGTGTTTGATGTTGTGTTTCATGGTCGTAAAGGAACGATTTTGGTACTCACTCAGGCCTCAACCTTTGAGATACATCAGCTAATACTGTGTGCAGAGATTTTGTCTCAGCAAATTCACTTGCTATCGTTTAGTAGTGACGCTCTAGCTGCCATGCCACCCGAAGGAAGCATGAGGCTGCGATACTGCCAGGTTGGCCAAGCCTAGACGGGAGCGGTCGAGATGCAGAGGTCAGGTTCTAGCCAGGGACCTTTCAGTCGGTAACTTTGCGCTTTAGTCACTGAGGCACTCCGAGGCCAATTTACCTACTACGTCCCTTAATTCAAGAACGCTTTTAAGTACGCAACACATATTGGGCACGTGACATTACGGCTGTACACATGTTTGTCTATGATATGTATGTGATTGAAAAAATGGGTGAAACATTAACCTGTGTTTGTAACAAAGAGACGCAGGGTTCGAAGTTACTCGGGAACAGAACACAGAGAATAATTACGTACAATGTATCTTCTAATACTTCATAGCAGAAGGAATTTAAGTAATATAAATTATGCAGAACATCTTGCTGGGAATGTTCTACTCATGAGAAGACCAAATGTTAGTAAACGGAATAAATAGTTTAAAATTTTCGTGCATTTATAAGAGGTTCCTAATCCAAGTGGAATTAATATATAGTCGACCTGATACTGCCTAACCTACCCGGTTCACTCGACAGCCAGAAAATTAAAGTAGTAAGGAGAATCATCAATTTATTGCAACGTATAGTTTTAAACTCATTCTAGTGCCATTTCTATCACATGTAACCTTGCTACTTAAATGAGCACTGTTTCCACACCGATCTAGTAAAAGCCACTTTGATGAGACTTGCTCTAGACTTGCGTTTCTGTTTTCTTTCTACTAACTTATTGATTGATTTGCCGACTGAGATTTGGTTTGTGATTTTTTTACTTCAGATTTACAGGAATCACTGTGAAGCTCCAGCATCCAGAAGTCTCAGCTGAGCACTCACTTGATATAACTTTGGGTAACACGTACTGCACTACAGCTATGGATATACAACCAAATACCTACGAGATGCCGAGCTTTTGTGCGGCACAATCACAGTGGCCACGTCGTCTCAGTAAGACTAACCTGGATACACTCACTCAGTCGTTTAATACATTGCGAAACAACTTGTGGCAGCCAAGCAGAAGTCCCAAGCCCTAATAACCATGAGCTAATTCACGTTCATAGTGCTGCTGTATACTCCCTAAATATGTCGCGAAATGGTTGAATCAAACTTATATAAACCAAATGTTGTAACCATTTTAATGCCATCAATCCAGAAGTGGTCAACGGATCGTACCAATCGAGCCAGTCGTTTCTTTAATTTCGCGTTTTATTGGTACTGAACTGCATTCCAAGCCTCATAAACCATTCTGACCAATGAATCTGTCAATTTTTATAACCAGAGTTATTCCGAATGTGCACCATGACTCCCCCTTATAGCACTGGATTCTCATTAAATGTGTTCGTGTGCACCTAAGCTATCCAAAAGCCGTGATTATGGACGCATATTTCGCAATCAGATGCCTCACCTAAGCGGCACTGACACTGGATTGGCCTAGGCTCGCTAGGTGGAAGATGTAGGTAGATGGGGTGTTCAGGTAGACTTGATCGTGTTTTATTTGGTGTTATAAGTGCGCGGTTAATTTATTTGCTTCCGTTAAGAAAACTAAAGGCGTTTAGCGTTTACTGTTATTGTAAAGGAGGTCAGTAGACAGTAGACTGTTGCCATCGGCAGGTCACCCGTGTCTCAGTGCAAACGTGTCATTAACGGTAGCCGAGTAGTCTCCATAAATCATTTGCTGCGCAAACACAGTCCAGCGTACATCGAAGGCCAGTAGATGGGGAATTTTGTAAGTATCGGTGTTTATCTTCACGGTAATCGAAATGTGACCAGCAAATTTCAATATGACGAATGGAACGTTGTCGCTGAGAAGGGACTGGCAGGCCGGCTAAAGCGATCAAGTGTAAACGCCTGCTATTACACAGTGATCAAATTAGTCTAAGGACGCATGAATATACAGACGGTTTCAACTCTAACAAACAGGCGCATTGCAATCTACTTTGGGTGCTTTGTTGTAAAAGTTGTGTATTCCAGTCCACGTATTCCACCGCTGTTTAAGTTGGCGGGAAGGACCTTAGTGGTGCTATACCCTATCCAAATGTGAGTTAGGGGGAGAGATGGCTCAGTGGTTAGAGCGCGAATTTACTGATCGAAAGGTCCGTGGTTCGAACCCGAACACTGCCTCTCGACTTCCCTTGTCTAGGCTTGGGCAACCTGGCAGTATCGCAGCCCTCATGCTTCCTTCGGGTGGCATGACAGCTAGGCACCAAAAGGGTGTTACAGTTGAACGAAATGTGAGTGGCTGAACAACCGCTCATGGCAGAACGGTTGTGTGATCGAAACCCTATAGTACATGCAGTTTCCAAGGTAGAGTTCATTTTACGTGTAATCTTCCCTGCTGCTTACTGTGTGTCAGTTGCATCCAAGTAATTATACAGCAACTCCGTAAATTTCATTTCACCTCTTTTAAAACCAGAGTAATTTATTTGAGTGAATATCAGACACCCTGGTTAACCATACGCCGACAGCCTCCTGGTTAGGATTATCTGTGGTCCGTTATTTAATCCAGACTTTGTGCTGTAAGTGAAGCTCATGCGTGGCGAACAACCGAATAGCATTGTAGAAGTGTTCCATACATTTGGGAGTCATCAGAATTATGCATCCTAATGGCCTCTGGAGTAATTGTTGACCTTGAGCTTCCAGTTTATAGCTGAATGTTATGACCTCTCACGACCAGCTAATCACCAGTGTGATAGATTTGAAACTGTACGCGCCACTGTTCGCACCAGTTGCTCTTGTACAACTTTGCGCGAAATGTCTAAGGCTGCAATTCAGATATTTACGCAGACATTTGTGTGTTTGGGTCCAGTGGTGGTGAGAAAACACAAAAATGATACGTGGTGAACGTAGCACTGTCTTCTCTTTTAATTCGGCAGTTTTGGCGATATGTGAAACGGTTTTTTGTGCAAGCGCGGGGTGATGCAAGATAAAAGTTGCTCGTGGTGACATGGGTAACAGTTTACACCAGGTTGCTAGTTTGAGTAACAGAAGGGTGAGCACAATTATTCCACCTGCTCGAATGGAAAGCCACAATGAATACTACTCTTCAGTGAGAGGGATAACCGACGTTACATGCAGCTGTAATCGATAGCCAAAATGGCTTGAGTATGCTCACTGATAGGAGCGTCAGTACAAAACCGATTGTCTGCTTGGCCAGCAAAACAAACGCTGTACGTAAGTTGAAAGCAGGAGTAGTGAAATTTCTTACCTTTTTAGCCTAATGGGCTGTAGGTTTTTTAACACTACCGGGGTAGATCAGGTAACCATTGATAGTCGGTTCCACTTTGATGAAGCTCATTTCCTTGGGATCAACCTGAGTTAATTATTCGAATGTTTCAATCTTTTCTGTCAAACAGCTCGTCTTCTTATTATCCACCAGGAACTGCCTGATCCAGGTGTTAATAAGTAACACAATGGATTGGCACGACTTTAGAAATATGGACCACAAACAACATCATAATTAGGTTGATATACTTTTCAGATACAACAGAGGCTGGTGGCTACCACTTGGGCATCCGTGACCGCTTGTTCAAAGCAGCGTAGTAGCCATTCTCCGTGTGCCAGAATACTTTGGAGATCACCGTGTAAAGTCCTATAATATTCGTCCGAATTAACTGCATCATGATAATTCATACACGTCTTAGATGGGTCCAGAAAAAGATTTATGCAACTGGAGTACCTTGAATCATCGAAGACATGTCCCAGTTTGCTGTAACACGATCCAGTGTCAGAAAGGACAGCATCGTCCGTCGTTGCTCTTCACTGAGGCCGTCCAGCAACTTACGGGGACAAAGATGAAAACCTTCCTTGGTGTAAGACACATTTCACCGTCTTCATTATTAGGCCTTTTGGTGAGGAGGCATATGTACTGAGCACACTATTACCGCAATTGTTCGCAAAGACCCAATGGGTCTTGGCTCACGAATGAGTGTGGCCGCATAACAAGCAGAGAACAGTTAAAATAAAGTTATTGTTTTAAGACAAAGATTGGCTTAATTTCGTCAACATAGATGAATAGTTTTTACTCACAATCGTTCGCCAGCATGCTTTGAACTAAAAACGCCAGTCTGTAAGTGTTCTGTCGAAAATTGGTCGTCTCCCAAATCGGATAGAGTATATTCATTGGGCCAGCTAGACAGTTGCGAGATAAGCCGTCTTTGCTAAACAGAGGTACTATGTAGCATCTTCGCATCTTCGATTCAGTCGACCAAATCCAGATAGCTTATACGTGAGTTGAGCCCGAGCACTGGTAACCACCTATTCTGGTTAATACTAAACTTTAATCTTTGTCGGGTCTCGAATGATGGGTGCTACCGAACTAAGACCAGAGTTACAGTAGTACTCACCACGGGAAGTGCATACGGCCAAACAGATTTCCAGTGGAGGACGAGAGGAAGGACACAAACTAGTCTTGTTAACCTTGTAAAAACCAAGTTTGACAGGGCAAGGGTTTCAGTCTGATCTGTATCAGTCTGAGAATGCTATTATTTGTCCTCATTCTCTCTAACTTGCATCAGATTGTCTTTTTCGTAAAGTGTAAGACCACTAATCAACACATGCCATATGTGTTCACACCTGACTAATGAATTCACGTCTAATGAGGATAACCTGTGGAACCAGAGTAAGTAAAAATTGTCAAAAAAACATTCATACTTATTTTATAGCAAAGGTATAAGCTCTTTACTCAAATCGTTTCACAAACAGCGCGTTGGCTGAAGAATAAGAAACTCAAGGAGCTGTCTTTTTTTGGATGGTTGACGTTATAGAAAGATATCGGAAGACGTTTAAAATCCAGTTTGAGTCAAGTATCCAATTCCCAAAGGAGAATAGTAATCTCACGAAGTACTTCCTACAAAGCCATGCTCAGTGCATTTGTTTGAGAGCAACCGGGTCGAAATGGTAGTCTGTGGGCCGGTCATGTAGCTGAATTTGAGTGACGTCATGCATTGCGACCACACTTCAGCGAAACACGCAAAATGCTGTCGCTCTCGGTCAGTCTGCGACAGCCCCAGCTCACCAGAGAGTGAGGTTTGGAGCCACTGCGCATCGTATTGCATGCTTGTGTTAATATGTCTATGCAGCGCATCCACTAGGTGTCTTTAGACCGATATAGATGACTTTACAGAGGCCGTGTTCCTCTCCTTGATTGCTATGACTTCGCATTGGAAAATGATAAAGATTTCCCCGGGAAAATTTTTAGATAATTTTGAGAAGGCTTGGTATGGTTTTGCGAGATCTCTGAGGAATTCATAGGGCACCATATCGGTATATAGATACCATTTTGCTAAACATGTGTGAACGCTGCCTGAGAGGGTGGGAAGACAAAGCTAAACCCATAAATAAACAGTCTATCCTTACAGCTATTTATATTGCATAACTGTGCTATGTTGTCCCGTTTGGATTCATAACACAATGGTGACGGACAATGCTATGGAAAATTATGTTGTCAGCCAAGTACACTTATGGATAATTACAAGGTTAGGGAATATAAGGTATGGTGCTATTTGTTAAGATTCACAAGTAAGCGATACCCGATTGAGTCATTTATTTTCTGTCCAGTTTGGCCTGTTGCGTGAGCGTGGTAAGGTGAGTGCTTTTATCTGCCTTTTTTGATGACAAGGTAACCTGACTGCAGTCACATCGGATGCTTCCACTGTTCCCTTAAAAATGATCTTTTAACAACCAAGAGATACCGTTTTCGAAAAACATTTGAAAACAATCGGTAGGTTGCTTTTGTTATTACCGCTGAAGAGGCAAAAGCGAAATTTCGATATTCTCCAGTCTTTATTCTCTTATTGTATCGCTCGGATTAGGAGACCTTGGATAAACCACATCGAACGATTCGAATGAGTTGATTTGATGCTTCTTATCGACCAGGTGGTTTGCAGTTATCCTGGTCACGTGTTTATCCTCTCGGGCATCAGTGCAGAACAGTAAATGCTCAGTTACTCGCCGAAATAGGCGCTGAGTCTTCCAACCCACATTATTTGCAGAACATTAGGAAACAAGAGGATGAATTAAATTTTTGGAATTTTGAACTGACTATCTATTTTTTTAAGCAGTCGGCTAACATAAAATCAAATCTGCGGTTGCTCTGTGGTGACTATTCTCCGGACGGAAGCTATTAAGCGATGTGTGTTTTCCATCACATCTAAACGGGAGGAGTAGACAGGCATCCTGGCGAATGAAATTTTGTTGCTGAATTCAACCTCATCAGGGCTTCCTAGATTTTTGTGTGCAACGTTCCACGGTATTCATCCTCAATCTGGGTTTTTATGATTAACTTTACTTTTGTACCGAGAATGTCGTGAGTGCTGGTCGTGTGAGTCCTGTTCGGCAAAACAAAATTTGTTTGCATATGAGTGTATTTCGCTAATGTCGTGCTATTTGGGTTCAAGTGGAACATAAGGTTGATAGAAACTCGAGGACTGCACCTACCTGATGAGCCCCAAGAAGAATGAAACCGGTCGTGGGCTGTCAAAGAATTATCAGCAACCTTATGAGTAGTGTATTACGTCTATGCAATGTATTGCTGAGGGGGGAACTCGAAGGCAGTGACCACGGTTCGGAAGGGTTGACTTCAGAAATTGCCACTTTGTTGAATTGTTGCGTAGAGGAATTTTGTATTCACTTCCACTCATAGCCTTATCTACCCAGCAACAAACCTGAGGTTGACGGAAACTCAGGGAGTGCGCCTACCTGATAAGCCCCAAGAAGGGTGAAACAGGTCAGGGGCTGTCAAAGAATTTTCAGCAACCTTATGAGTTGTGTATTACGTCTATACAAGGTTTTAATTGTCTTTCTATGTTTACAGTAATCACTATGACTATACAAAATGGTTCTCGCTGTGAGGGATCCTTACTTAGACGCTTCCAAATAATATGCGGTCGGAATTTCAGGATAGAAACTACAAAAAACCTCCCCACATAATGATAGCAGGTATCCAAAATCTCGCTTCCTAAAACTATTCTCTTGACTGTTCAAGACTCCCGAACCTTAATGGTCCATGCTTTCCAAGTTGAACACCGGACTGTAAACGGGTAGCTTCTTCTAGAGCTTCTAGGTTCTTTGAGTACTACAAGAGGGTGTTACCTTATACTATGTCTATAGAAAATGTGGTAGATTTCGGCGAATGGAAAGTTACTCGGACTTTTTGTTTTTATCGTGTGACTTGTAAGAACTAGGACAAGACGTCCTTGTCACTGTAATGTCAAGCTATGAAGCCTCTTGCTTAACGCGCACTGGCGAACGTAACAGTACAACTTTTGCACAGATCTCCCTCCCCTTCGGTTCGCACCTGTCACAGCGCGCAAAGATCACATCACGCTATCCAGTATTGGTGTCATTTTTCTGGTCGTCAGGCGGTCAACATTTCAGTGTCCTGTGTAAACACAGATGGAGGATCTCAAGTTGTGTCGGTGCGTAATCAATGTCCTTTAGAATATAAACAAATAACTGCAAAGTGGACCTCTGCAAGCCACAATAAAGTACAAATTTTATGAATGTTCTGATCTGAAGGTGGGATTATTACGTCAAAGTCCTATAGGAATACTTTTATTGCTGGATTGAAATTCAAGCCGAACAGCGGATAAATTTAGGTGGAAAATTTGCATTGTGCGCCGTCGATTTATTTTACACGAAATTTTTCCAAGGAACAAACTAAGTTATCCACCGACTCGCTGATGGAAGATGCACTTGTTACTAACGTAATGATTCGCCGCAAAATCTTCGAAAGTTTCAACTGATTTCAACAGACAGTGTGCACTTATCCGAACATCCCTCCAGCTCAGCCAAATTCAATTGAGTAAAGCTTCCTCAGTGCCCTGAGGTTGGCTATTTGGGTAAAGTTTGACAAGATTCCGTTAACCCTTTTATGATTACCACTAGTTTATAAAATATGATAACATTTGTACATTCACTAAAGTTCCACGTGTGCGGATCGAGTAAAACATTAAGCTTGGTGTAAATGGTAATTGAGCTATCGTTTCTGACAAAAACATTGTGTTCTATTGATTACTGCTTCTTGACTATGATAGTTAAATCTTAATTCGAAGTCCAGTGACTTGAGACGAAGTTCACTTGCACCCCAAAGCCCTCGAATAACCTGCAAACGTAGACGCCGTTTGCGAACCTTTAAGGTCATGCCAAGGATATTACTCCAAATGACTCCGAGAAGGCATATTGTTTCAAGCCCGGGTTGGTAGATGGTTGGGATGAGTTTCTGCTTCTTTTCCTACGACAGAATCTTGTGCCTGGAATCTAACAAGCCACCAAGAAATTACGACAGATAAACATTTTAGCATTTATAGAACCCTATAAAGATCACAACCGACAACACCAACGAATGGACGCTTAACGTAAACACCATCGAAATGTACTCTTTTGGAAGAAAGTTTGTGACATTAAAATGTATAAAGTTTTGGCTAATTTTCAATACAAACGAGCTATTGGAACGTAGACACTGCGAATGAACGTTTCTGCAAAACAGCTTAAGCCTGGTGTACCATTGGAGCAAATTTTAAACACGAGTAAAGGCTCCCACCGTAGGCTCGACCGGTGGTTAGTGGGTAAATTGGCTCTTATCGGGAAAGAATTAACGTTACAATGTTCGAAGGATTTCTTCAGATTCAACCGCACACTTGCAAATTTGCCATCAATTTCCTGAACGATATTCTCCATTGACGCCCACTCCTTGTTTGCGCACTTGCACCGCATGGAACTAAACATGCGATTCAAATAGCATTTCCATGAGTATTTTCATTGCCTTACTCAAAGAGCTTATATTGTTGTGTACTCACTTGTACCAACTTGTGACCTTTGTTGTCGAAAGGAAGATTTCGCCGAACTTCCGATAATCATCTGCCTATTAGCCTGACACCGCAAGAAAGCAGTCGAAGCAAGGTTTCAGCAAGACACTTGAACAGCTCAGTTCACTTGCAGAGCCAGACAAGTATTCCATAGGCGTCGCAAGTACATTACAAATCTCCTGGTGGTTGAAGACACTGACGCTGGGCTGGGTGTAATGTGGGATGATTTCGTTGTGACGTTTGAAGCAGTACCGCACCAGCTGTCCATCTGTTGGCCTCCGAAATTTGACGGAAAACTGTGGTCATGAATTGCTAAATTCCTTTTGGACCGGATGACTAACCCCTAATTCTTTTGAACTGTTTCCCGTATCCACAGATGCACCTGGGTGTTTGAGTCTGGTTTCTTAGTCATCCACATGGCGCAAATGCTTATGTTTTTGACTCGCTGGAACCGGGTTTCATTATTCTTTTGAGAAGAAATAGTTTTACTTAACGTGTTTTAAACAGATAATACTTTGGTCATCAAAATCTGAATTCCAGTAAACCTTGCTGAATGTTTTCTTCAACCAAACGATCGTCCCGTTTGGACCTTGTCACATCAGTATAAAAAAAATCATAGCCAACTTCCAAAGTGTCTTTGGGTATCTGCTTGCCATTTATTAAAACCCGCCTTCGAAAAGTTTTCTTGGCCTTGCGACCTTGACACTGGACGTACTTTTACTTCACTGTGTGATCTATCTTAAAATATGGTAAGGCTACAGCATTTCTACTAACGAAAAGGGAAACCGGTTGGAGAATGTACAACTCCGGGGGTTGCAAATCTAAGGGTTAAGTTGCGAGCTGTGTTCTCGAAAACCAAACATTTTTCTCAGCTCAGCATATTCGTGTCAAGTGTTTAACCTTGGATGGCGGATTCTGAGTTGTGAATTTGGAGCAAATTGTTTTACTTTCCTTACTCAAACCTGCGAAAAAACAGCCAGTGGGAGCACATGTAAACTGCAGAAGCTACAAGAAAATTGTCTTCCACTAGCGTGAAGCTCACTGACCCATTTTATCAATTGCCTTCCTGATGCGAACACTGACGCCCTTCCTCAGAAAGGCTTCAAGAGACGGCTGGATTCAAATCCGAAATGCGGATATAGTGATTAAACTAGCTCTGTTTATCCTCGGACACCACACTTGCTGGTGCCCACGTTACTCGCTCCTCCGCCGTTGGATTGGAGTGTCCCTGTTTATCCTTAAATCTGCCTGCCTGTCTGTCTCTCAATTTAGTTGGTTACCTGCGCGTCTGTACACCGGGCAGCAAGCCAATCCATGTTTGACAGGTATATGGATAGCTGGCATCTAAGTCGGATAATCCGGTCATCCGTGACTGACGTACTGAACACCAGCGCACTTTCCGACAACAACAGAGTGGTTTGTTGTACCACAAGAGTTGAGTCAGTGGTATTGTAATATCTAGGTACAGAAAACCAAAACAGAGCATAATTTCATAGCCATTCAGATGAGTACTTGTTTTTTAATGTGATCCACTAGTGCGGGAAGATAGGCTTTCTAGAAGCGTTAATTATTAAGCGAAAGCAGGCTACTAGATTACTGAAGGCCTCAGCAGACTTTATAATTCTGCTCCAGAATGCAAAAATGAAAAGCAACAACACAGAAAACGCGGCGCGAAGATACGTGAACTCGTATATAACTGTTTTTCCCAGAAATCACCCAATCCAACAGGTTTTGAACTGCCACACCATTTTTGTAACGGTGGAACACCTGTGTACAAATGACCGTCCAATAAAGCTTGGGATGGAGCGCAACCCCGCTTCATTGACGCACCTATCTAGATCGCATTTGACATGGTCGCATATGTATACATCTGGCCCCCTAGTCCGGCTGGAAAGGCGCTAGATAGGTTGATACAAGTCCGTAAAACCGAGCATTTGGAAGCAATCCACAGCACTTCATTTTTTGTTGATCTGAAGGACTTCATGACGTCCGCAAACGGTGGATGAAGGGGTTTGTTCTGTTTACGAAGCTTCGTTGAATTTGAGATGCTGCAAACGTATGTTAAACATGAGATGGCCGCCTAGGTATACATAATTTTCCTTAAAAAGGTCTTCATTTATGATACCACCCTCGATTCGATTGAGCATACCTCGAGCCACGTGATTGGTGGCAATATAGAATTGCTCACTTGTTTGGTATTCCCTACTTTCTGTTCGCATCATTCTCTTCTATACACCGGAATTATCATTGCACGCCTTGCAGGTAAGCCATCCTGATATCCCTCCCCCTACCACTTCCTAGTCACTTTGTGGCCGCCTGCAGTTTCGCCATAGCAGGTAGGTCGGCAAGTGGATCTTCAAAATATTTTAAGTTGAGGAGGGGGGCATAAGAATCAAGTCTAAATCCCATAGGTGGTTCAGTAGTGTTGAACAGTTATTTTGCCAAGCCACCTGGTTGTGAACCTCCTGATAGTTGAAGGAATGAATATTCGGGCCCATCAAAAGATTCTTCCGGTATAGGCGGTCACGTAAAACTGTATCGGCAGCAGCCGCTTTCATATATGTTCGTATTTAGATCCACTAAATTGGGCTTGGTTATCCGCCAGCTTTTGCACAAGAATTCCGAAACATTTGTCCAGCTATACTGTTTCAAGAAGTTAAAATTTTCCTTAGCAGATGCTAGAGTGTCCCGTATTACAGCTAGCCCAAGCACCATGCAGTACTAGTTGAGTGGCGTTTAAGTGGAGTTTCTCACTTCTCGAATGAGTTAACTTTGCAAGAGATATCCGCCTGTCATTTGCAGTAAAGGTTTCATTACTGCACAAAGTGTGGCTTGATCTCCGTTGTTTTCATGCACTGATCCTCTGCTACTGGTTTGCAGCATATTCTTGGGAATTTACATGTCCCGGCCAACCCAAGCATTAAAAACATCAGACGCTCATTGCAACTCTAATCAAGTGCGCGGACCGAGCGCAATGTTCTTCCATTTTCCCATATGCATGAGACATATTGTGACTGATAAATGTAGCAAACCTTACTTTTAACAACTATACTCAGATAGTCACCACTTTCACGTTGATATGGTTGGGTTCATACGTAATCCTGTGATTCGGGTTAGTCGCTAGCGTGAATCCAAAACGGTCCTCGAATCAGCCTCCTTGAACTGTTCCACTATAACCAGATGTACAACCAGAACCCATTCCCAGTAGTATCCGTTGGTCAACCAGCCAGGTTTTACTGACTGTAGCGAGGTTAACCTCTTGAAATTTGAGTCTTCAGAATAAGACCAGTTCCCTCTCTATCATTATCAAAACAATATCTCGTGCCCCAGTGTCCGTTTGGTAGAAGACGTACTTTCCGTTTTGGTAGGCAACCGCATCAGTTGCTCATGTGTTCCTTGGACTCCGAAACACTTGATGTGCCGTCGTCCATCAGAGTTATGAAATTACACTGATTTCACTATCCAAATGGACATCGTTTGATTATCCAAGCTTGCAGTGAGGAACATTTTCTTTCACCTGTCTGTCTGCCGCTACAAAGCATTAACCAGCGCTGTTTGTTTAATAATCAAGCTTTATTTGATTTCCGGACACTGTCCACAATGACTTTCATTGCGCATGTGGATGCAAAAATCTCCGGAAATTCACTCCACGCCAAAATTTCAAAACACACACAATTTTCTATTAGGGTACTCCAGAAATATGGATTCTACTCTACCTCAGTGGAGCTTGTTGAGGTATCGAGATAGACCAACACAATTAGTATCACTGACAGGAAGACCAGTGGATACGAGCTTCAAGTTAGACGACACAGATGGATACAGGTTGCTTCATACTGTGCTTGTTATGTGGCATTCCATGGCATAATCTCAGATGCTTTTTTACTCAGGCAACATGACGCCAAATTGCGTAGTAATGTGGGCTGGAGCGCCCTTCCGAGGCACCAAAGCACACATTTTCTCAAGCTTTCCCCCGTAAGTAAAACAAAATGCAGGTTGCATGAAATGACCGGGTCAAACAAGGCCAGCACTATTGTAATAAATCAAATTAAACAACAAGATACACGCTCGAGGCTCCATGGAAACGTTTAACTTACTTCCATATTAGCGTTGGTATTAATCAACCCTTAGGAATTTGTTAGCAAGTGAGGTACTGGTTCCGACTGATCTCGGGTAAAATGGCTAATCCAATGCCATCGTACAACTGAAAAACTGACAAATTCCCCCTTTGCTGCATTTCTATTGCCGTAAAATACATACTTTAGTTTCTTGATCTTGAGTGATACGTTAAGTTTCGCAAGGTTTCCCACTGCATTCTGAAGAATAACGCTGCAGTACAGGACTGTAAAGAAATTTTACACCACAAAATTCGTTTTCTGAAGTGAGCTATTTAACCTGGTACGGTCACTTGTGATTGTTTTCTTCTAATAATATCCGAGTGTGGAAAATGTGGGCGTTATTCGCAACATTGAAACCATGTATATACACCCAATACATAGTAGCTAGTAGCTGTAGTCAGGTGGGGTAAATTTTGAAAAATCATAAAAAAGTACAAATTACAAATTCCTGTACATGGACAGACTGACAGTTTGTTTGTGCTTTGCCATCATTCCAAACTGATTACAGGCTACTCAACTTCAAAAAAGATTGCTATGAACTCCCGTTTGTCAAATGTTTAAGCAAAACTCATCAGCTTGTATCCGGTAAATTAGTACCCACCTTCGTCATGCCAAATGTGCGAGTCACACTCAGTTATACTTCCCGTAAGTTCCCCTATTTGTACCCTCAGTTGAGGTCAGTTGTCAAGACTTTTGGGTGGCGATTAGTGAACCTTACTAGTAATTCCAGGGTTAAAGCAGAATCACGTAGATTGTAAGGAGACTTTAGAAAGCCGTGGAGAACACTCAAAGAATTTGTCTACAAGGTTTTCGGTTTAACCAAACTTAGGCAGTGTTCCGGAAAAGAATACATTTCGAACTGATTTTTTTATTGTAGCAATCGAATGCTATCATCACACTGTAGTACGTAAATTTTGTTTACCAATTTTAGCGGTCATCAAATATACTGGACAGTTTGGATAGCGCTTACGGAAAAAACATCATGAGATCTAAATAATGCGTGGATCTTCACCAGTTTCAGTATTTGGAATTTCTCGAGATACATTCATTTGCAAGTAGGAATGTTAGAAACGTTTTCGACAACCCTGAAAATAGTGCGTTATGTCAGAAATTTAAAGTTTTTTCCCACAAATTTGGTAATGTGTGCACTGCATGAACAAACTGAGTGGTTGAGTAAAATAGCGTTCATAAACTTCACTTACATGAACCGGCTTCCAGATATTTCGGTTACGTTCCGGCCAACAGTAAGCTTGATAGGCCATAAATAAATTTCAATGTGAATAGAGTAATACCTGGTAACAAAAATCACGATCCCTGGGAATTTTGCTCATTTTTGACAATAAATTTTTGGGAAATACCCTTCCAGTGACCTTTATATGTAACACAAAGGGAACATGCTCTTGGAAATCGGAGCCAAAGTTTTCATTCGCTGTTGCTACGAGCAACCACAGATATTTTTTCATAAAGAGGCAGGTGCCGCATGAGGTCGAAAAACCAACTAGGAGGGTTTCTGAGAAGTTCAACGCAAATTTTGTGCAGCTTAATGCATCCATATGTTGCTTTTTAATTTTATAAAATGAATGAATTGCTGATGTGGTTAACAAAATTCTCAGAGGCCGAAAAAAAAACAAAATCCTGGCGAAAAAAGCTAGGTAAGCATCTTTTCTTTAGTGGTATGCAAACTGCTTTGGCTCGTAAACGGCAAAATGCATGACTACCTTTTTGTCTGCATAAATGGTTTTGTTGCTGAGTATCAAATGCTGATTTTAGCACGCCAGAACAATGAACCCAAGAGAGTCACTTTGAAGAGCATATATTTTTTCGTTAAGTCTATAGCACACCATTCCCACCAGACTTCTGTGAAATTTCCCGTATTCGGAGTTGACTCACCTAGAAACTTCGAAGCGATTAGTTCTACCTGAAAGTTCTACCTAAAAGTAGAACATGAATACCACAATTTATAGAAACAACGGAA
>SJOL01002045.1:170750-194591 GCA_004794785.1 Opisthorchis felineus | reverse complement strand
AATCAGTTTAGTGAGCCTAGTTGATCTGTATTTTCGTTGGGGGTCAAAACATTGAACTGGTATCAGGCTTTGTTCCAAACCCTGGAATTCATTGTACTTCGTCTGTCGATAAACAGTAACCTTATTGTGACGAGATTAATCTCACCAGCAATGATATGTCCCCCTGAAGTGACTACGGAGCCACCTATACGTTTTAATCTGATTGCACTGAACCCACAGTGGAGATGTTTGTGAGCTTACAAGCTGGTAGCAATGATTTTTCCTGAAGAAGTTCTGTTCCATATCCTCCAACAGAGAAGGCTTCGCTAGAAGCTTACACATCCTTTATGCTACGGCCGTCCGAATCATTTCAGGATAATCACTCCCAAGAATTATGGATTGGCTGTGGGCAATGTTGATGATGATGATAATGAGGATCTCCGGAAAATACGATCGGAGGCATTTGTTTTGTGTCAATGGACACTCATGCTATTGCAGCCCACTTACATGGACAAAGAAAGACCACAGTGGAGTTGTAACTCGATATGTGTGTATAGAATAAAGCCGGTGCAGATTGAAGTGAATGGGGCGTTGTTTCAGTAAAGCTGGTCTAGTATACCAAACTTCTTTTTTATTGGTATTTATGGCTGTTGAACCTGGGTGAAATTTAAAGTTTCGGACTGATGAACCCGGCTTTACATGAGTGCTGTTTTGTGGCCCCTATTATTGATGTTCGTAGCTTTAGTTTTCTTAGAGTACGATATAGAACCAATGCTTTTGGATGGATAAATCGGTCTTAATAACGGGGTATTCTTTGTTGGTGGTGTGAGGAGATTTGGTTATATTAAATTGAAATTTCGTCCTGTAGTTGAAGCCAATTTAAGCTAAAAAGCCAAGAAGCGTTGTAAAGCTGTCTCATCTTTATTTGGAATCATTAGCAGTGCACACCTCACGAAACTACGGACAGTTTCGAAGCTGCGACCTCCCGTCTAGTAGTTTGGACACCTATTTGTTTGGCAACGAGCCACCCATATAGGCTTTTCCTTTCAAGACTGTTGTGCCAAGGCACTAGCTGGATACAATATAGAACAGAATATCCATTTACGTAATCAAACCTGTATTCTAATCCCTCGATTACGATCCCTCTTTGCCATCAAACTGTACATAGCCAAAGTGGCTGGATAATATCCAGCTACTGCTTTGTCGAGCTATTTAATACATCCGGTCCAAAACAGAATATCATCCTGGTAATCCACTGCCTCGACGTTCAATCGGATAATCATGCATATCGCATGTTTCAATGGCTTTGCCTACAGGTCAAGCAACCACGTGAGAGTTATGGTCCTCAAACCTCACAGAAACCTCAGAGCACATCACAGCGAATGGTAAGTCGCTCTCAGGAAACAAATCACTGAACAAATGTCAATTATATACATCTTTTCATACGACATTAAGTAACCTCTGAGGACGGATGATCTGTCGAGTATCACGTAACTTCACGGGTAAACACAAATTTAAAAGTCTTGCCAAAATTCAAAAGAGTTTTCTCCATTATGCGATCGAGAGCAAAGTGGTTCGGTTAGGTAAGTTTGGTTTTGTTAGAAGAGGCATGTGGTGTAGTACTACAACAGGAATGGTGGAGCGCCTGACTGCATCGGCCAAAGACGGTGCTCTGCTTGCTCTGTCGTACATAGATTTAACTCACCATTCGTGCTATGTGGGCACGTTTTGTATCAAAGTTTTGGCACAGAATGCTTGCTACAATGCTACAAGGCTTCAATAGTTCCTCCATCTGAAGTACTATTCACCAGTGACTTTCTTGCCACTCATTTCTCTATCTCCAGTGACTCGTTCTTGTGCATCTTTGTTAGTGGTTATAGCCATCTTGGTGAGCACTTCAGAATTTGCCACCCGCCTGATTTCCCAGCCTAAAAATGAAGTTTTTAGCCACGCCGAAATTTTCCAGTCAACCTGGAGTCATCAATATCCTCACCATTTTGAGAATAATGACCGACTTGAGTGACCTTATTTCCAGCGAATTTAAAGCGTTGCCCTTTAGAATCGTATTAATGATGGCCCCAGAATTTAACTCCAGGATCAGCCGCTTCCTGAATGACCGGAAACAACCAGTTTAATGTAGCCCATTTCAAGAGACCCTGGAAAATCAAGAGGAATGCAAAAGCCAGACGAAACCAAACAACTTTGTCGTGAAATAAAAGCTGAGATCACACGCCGTGCCAGATTCTATCAAATCACTATTAGACTGTAGGTGTTGTAATCAAATTTGGAGGGCTCTAAAGCAATTATTCGAAAGGCACCAAAACATCGAGCACTTAAGCCAGCAGTCATGCTCCTATATTGGTGAACGCGAAACATCAAGTCAGATATCTTCGGCATCTCACCTCTCGCTGGGAGAGGTAGGACAACTAGCGTCCAAAGCTTCACCCAGCGGAACATGCCACGGAAATTTCCTTCCACTGGGACTTATGGGAGAATGTATACAGCCGTTTACTTTGTATCTATTTTCTTGGATTACTCCTGTTTTCTGGAGTTTGGCATCACAAATCTTCATTTCCGAAGATGGATGCGGCAAACTAGCTTCAGCGGTTTTGCTCCTTGAGGTCATTTAACTCAATGTGTCTTTAAACAGTGGACCAGTAAATGTCTATCGAGCGAGTGTATTGACTTCATGTCGTGCATATTCCGGAGATGAATACAAACTGTAGCTGGTTTAAACGTAGTTTTTGATCAATCTGATACATATGCTAGCTCTACTAAACCAAGATGACCCAATCAATTTGTTCGGTTGAACTCTGATCAAAACATTCACTATATTTCTTCAAGACATACTTCCGAAGCCGCTCAAAATTTATGATTTACGGTGGTTGGGTCTCAATATTCGTGATAAATAATTCCGGTAGTCTTCAAACAGGCAATTTATCACCCCTTTTTCCTTTTTAACTAAGTATCTCCAGGTACTCCGTAATCTTACTGGCTGCCAATTTGCGGACGACATCGTACTGTGCCTCACTTCGTCCCGTTCATATTCATTTTATGTGACTCGAAGAGGCTTTACTGAAGTGCTACACATTTCGTTCGTCCATCGCATTAGACAAACTGTCCAAAAGTGTTTTCGATTATCGTTTGACCTTTAGAATAAAACATATCGTTCCCTGGTCTTTGTCGAAGTTGC
The DNA here is from genome assembly GCA_004794785.1 of Opisthorchis felineus. Taxonomy (NCBI): domain Eukaryota; kingdom Metazoa; phylum Platyhelminthes; class Trematoda; order Opisthorchiida; family Opisthorchiidae; genus Opisthorchis; species Opisthorchis felineus. The sequence continues at coordinate 191,419 of SJOL01002045.1, read as the reverse complement.
TTCCAGCCGGAGATCCTCGAACAGTTTGGTGCTCCAGTTAGGCCCATCAGTGAATCCTGCCCACAGCCCTGGTACTTTATCCAGCCAGATTCGAGGTCCAATGTCTTTTGCTCGTTGCAATGTTTTTGCTGGCCTGTGCTTTTTCCCGCCGAATTATCTGTCCGTCAGACTTCCATAACCTTGAGTCTGGTTGTATGCAAACAGCAGAGGTGTGCGAATAAGTTGAATCCAACGTGTCCTGTTACGATGCTGTTTATCACTCTCTTGAAATTCATAGAGTGAACTGGTTGCATGAACTAACCCCACCTTACCATCAGAGGCATTTGGCTACGAGCGCCACAGAATACTTTGTTTTCTAACATCTAGACTGCTGGTGGTTAGTGTGCTTACAACACCGTCTTACCGAAAGAGGTTGCACTTGAACAGACATTATTTACCGTTGACATAAACGAATATACGAAAGGAATCCTTTCTAGTGTAAAAATCAGTTCAAAATTTCTCAAATTTTTGTTTATCCACAGCACTGTTTGAAAACTTTGCAAGTCCACTTACGTGCACTCTGTCCCTAAAATCAGTGATAATAAACAGCTACATAATTAAAAGTCAAACCTGGCAAAATTTCGGAAAGCCATTATCACCAGTGGTGCACCGTAAAAGAACTAGGCTAAACATCTCAATTCAGAAAGAGCATACGCATGGCTGAATTTTGGAAGCAGACAAATATTCTATGTAAGCCATTTGTGAACTGCGCAGTGGTTGGCTAAATGTGTACCGTGAATAAAGGACTGCAAGCGTTCCATTCTTACGATCAGAAACTCAATGAAAAGCAACAGCTATTTTCGCGAAAACAATTCAAGTGACTTCCGATTTTCTACATGGGGAATAGTTGATTTTGGGAAATTCGATTTCACGTTTGATTGAAAGTCATCCCACAGAACTTTGCCGCCCACAATCAGTAATCCGGGATCGATGCCACACAGTCCAGTTGACTCACAAACACAATCACCGACCCGTCGCTACGCTCCACCAAACTCCGTAACAAAGCGGTGATGATGTCAACTCGATTGCAATCAAATTGCCCAGCTCCGCGAACAAACCAACTGCCATCTACGCAAGCTGAGCTACCAATATTCCCCTCTATAACATAATTAGGTTTATTACCTACATCGCTTTTTACATTTCAGCCACAGAAAAGTTTAAATACCATATTCTCTTTAACAATAAAAGCAAAGCATGATACCAGCAATACGCTCTATTTTGGTCTTCATCTGCTCCAACCAGATTGCAATGCAAATTCCAGAATAAATAAATTTTATGAATGCGGCTGGCTATATTGTATTTACATTTCCGCGTAAACTGAGCAAGCGTAAATTGCATTCGAGCTCGCAAGCTGATTTCCATATGCAGAAATCCTTGTTGCGACAGAAAGGCCTCGCTTACCATGTAAGCTTAAATATGTGTGTGTGTGTGTGTGTGGGTGGGTTGGAAATATTTTGCCACGATATCCTGAAGGCTTAAAGTGACAAACTTGATGAGAGTCGGCTCAGACTGTCAAGCATGCGTATGTGTCATTTTGCCAGAGCAATCCAACTCTGTTGGCGACGTTTGATTAGAACGGCACAAGAAGAAACTTGGTTAAACAACACCCACACACGACATTCCTTGCACTCCGCATGTGTTTAGAGTTAAATCTTTTCAGTCTCTGATGGGACCCTCGGACACAAACGGATTTGTAAATATAGATCCCGATTTGACAACTAAAAGCCTGAACGTGAACAGTGTCGAGATAATGCCAAAGCAGAGATTTTCGGTGCTGCAGATTCGTTGGTTTGAAAATCACCTAACTGATGGAAAGATCCGGGGGATCAAGCTAAGTAGCGCAAGTTAGAAATCATGTAATTTATCCTATTTGCCCCAGGTTTTGCAGTCGCTGACAGCCAAAAGCTTCCATAAATAAAAGCCTGCCCCTCAAATTCCGAAATATATGTAATTCCGCAAAGGAAATTCGGGATTACTTATTTTCAATTGAGGGATAAGAGGAGTGAAGGTAACTTAAAGGTTAAATCATGGGGTGTTATGAGACACACTTGATATGGACTAATGAAGTGAGTGCCTGCATGACCAAACAATCGGGCGCGATCTTCTCGAAACAACACTGATTCTAAGGTTGCTGAGAACTTTTCGATAGCCGAATACCGGTTTTGCTCCTCTTTGGATTCATTAGCTAGACGTATTCCTCGTATCCCCATCCGTCGTTTGTACTTGACCACCGAGGATCACGTTGGTGCGATTGTGTAGCCACTTGCAAACCAGACTGAAGTTAGCCAAATGGTGGAACTGAAATCGCTTGGAAAATTCGTTTTTTTTCGAAATGTGATGCAACAATCACGTAGATTTCGGTATGGCTTAGAAATTGCCCGGTTTATTCAGTTTTGGAACCTCAGTGGAATAGAAACACAGCCCTAGATCATGACGCACGGCAGTCGCAGTGTCGATAAATATTGGACGGGTCGCCAATTTTGTATCCACCTACAACATTTTGTATTCGATCCTAGCTAAGTGTGGTTCATTTCACCAGAAACAGAAAATCAAAATGGATATTGCTGACATCGCCTTGGAAGCTCTGGTCACTTGGAACATGATAATTCTGATCTGCCAAAGTCCATTGATGGAACGCAGTGAGACTTCTTCCTAGTCACGACAGTTATTCGTTTCACCAGGTTTTTTGTCTCAAAAGCATTAACTGATTTCCTCGGTTGGTTCACTTCGTTTTTGTCTTAATCCTCCCTTTATTGAATGGTTGTCTGCATGTTACCACTCCGTGCTTCTACACTGTTTCAATTACCAAAGTGGTAGTTTTTGCTTTAATTAACTGCAGCGTGACAAATACCAGAAAAAACGCTTGTGACCTTGGCATGATTCACTCCGACTTATTTCTTGCCTAAGTTTGACAGGCTATCCTGGAGCCCTCTCATTCAATCACACACTCAGTTACTCAGTAACATTAGCGAAATGTAATAACAAATGAAAATTTTACAATCAATTTTGGTCTACGGCAAATCATAAAATTCAGAATTTTGACGCAACAAGTTGGAACGCATGTGAATCGTGCAATAATGCTTGGATGCTCTTCATCACGCTTGGAATTTAGTCAAGTTACCTTATACTTATTGATGACCTTTCACAAATGCTATCGGAGAATCTGTGAAGCACGACCTTAATGTATGAAAGGCAAGCAGCAACTCTGGATTACGTAACCGTGACAGGAATAAGAACAAGTTTAGAAAGTCGGCAGTGCAACCCGTTTGAGATCATCCGGTGTAGGTTATTGGTTAGAAAGTGTAAATTCCTCGGCCAAAGGAATGATATCGCCACTCATGTCTGGTGCACAAGAGGTTAGTAGTTTTTTGTGTTCCCAAATGCATAAAACGTGATTCAAATGCTACAACAGTCCACCAATCGAGATGCATTTAAGTGGTTCAAGTTGGTGTGAAATTACTTGAGGCCAGGATGTTAGCGAAAAGTGTTCAGCTTCTTTTAACAGACAGTGTGCGAAAAAAGTAATTTTTCTCATTTAAGTGCTAAATATCACTTCGACGGACGTTGTTTTTGGGATTCCTAAAAGCAATAGATCGTGTAATAGCATTCTGGTAGGAAGTTTTGTGAAAAGTGGCCAAAACATTTTTACCACCATATTTAATGAAAACAAATCAGGACGCGAGCTTTCTTTCAGACGGCCACGTGTTAATTACGGCATGCAATACCGGCAAGTACGACTGAGCCAAACAGATCTCTTACAAATGGAAATGTGAACAATTCTGGACAGTCTTCTTAGCATACAAATCTTTTTCTGCTTTTGTGTCAACCGGACCATACGAAACCTAAATTGTTAGTGTTGTTGTTAAAAAGTATTCACAACATGATTTTATAATGATTCTGTTTGACTGACAAGGCATGAGTAACTCTTCCTACCACAGAATTACTCAGTGCCTAACAGGCATGTTACAGTACATACGGTTGAGCGTTTGCGAACAGATTTACTCTGCTTAGCTGGCGAGGTCGGTGGGAATTTTTGACATACGGACTCCTTCTGGGGAAGTTCTGTTACTAATGATGTGTGCTGAAGGTCGAGTGTCTCAGTCTAATCCAAGAATTCCGCCTTTCCGTTTGAACTGTACGCTTTGGTTTGTAATCCAGACATTACTAATCTGCTGCTTACTTAAGCGACCAAATTCCCTTCGATTCATTAAATATTGCAATCCTAACCTCCATTAAAATCGTTGCCTTCATGATGCACTTTTAACTCACAGTTCCTCTTGAACTTGGCTTGTTACCGAAAAACCGGGGAGTTTCCGTAAGGATCAAACGCAATATGGATGACCATTTTTCTAACTGTACCCAATGAATAGGCCTGCGGGAAAGTGATCCGGCTTTGTGAAAATTGACGCGAGCTGATCAGAACGCCAAGGGCTTCGACTTGTTTCCAGCGAAATTAAATCCTAATGTGATATCAGTCCCCACCACTGGAATGAAGATACCAAATTAGAACTGGCCCAGATCATGAAAGTATGAAGATGCTAGGGAACTATCTTCACACGGAATATGGCTTGACAACCTGCTCTTCTGGGTTTTAGGATGGTAAAAGCAACCTCATTTATGTAGGCCCTCCCCTTAATAATCAGCCCTAAGTAACCTTTGCGATTTCAGTTCCTTAAGANGCCAGTTATGCATATCTGGGAAAGGGACTGTTATGCTTATTGCGGGGCGAGCTTCATAGGAAAGTGTGTTGTGCCGAAGTTTGCCGAACAAACTCATCTCTTTTGTTAACTCTGAGGAGTATAAAGCAAACAAACGTCACTGACGAATTTTCCTGGATGGAACTTGCATTGGATATTCTGTAGATAATAGCTCATTCTTAAAGAACACCTAAGGACGCCAAAATATGCTGAAGTGCGATTTGTTATTTGCCTCTCCTACAACGGTAACATAACGAGAACCGATGATGGTGCACGACCTTCAAATTTCGCTCACTTAAACAGAACGCTATAGGCAACATATAACCGAAATCCGCAAACGGATTAGACTAACTCCCCGTAAGAGTCACAACTTCGGCGAAAATAATTTGGGTGTGCTTTGAGGAGCTGCGCTCGGCCCCTCTCGCACCATTAAGACTGAAAGTTAAACTTCTGGAGAACTCCAGGATATCTTTATAAACACTGCCGTAATAGTTTTTGTCTCTTTAGAAAGCTGTTTCAAGCTACCAAGTGTTTCGATATACCAAAGCATGCGGATAAGGAAGTCATATAAGACTAATAATAATAATAATAATAATAATAATAATAATAATAATAACAATAATAACAAGGGAGTTGCAATAATACTGCCTCAACTCTACTAGGCTTTGAATACACGTAAGATCACAGTTTTGGGTAAAATTTGTTTGTCTAATTTCACTATTAAATTTGAGTCACTACTGTGGTTTCAACATTATCAGCATTTCAAATTTCAAGGCATAGTATGAAGTAAGTAAACTCTCTCGAACACAAACGTATAAGTTCCCGTAGGCTTAGAAAAATTCTTATTTAGACAATAGCCCCAAACGCACTGTTTCATTAAAAATTTCACTACGAATTCTTCGCCGAATGCCTTCGAATTAGTCAAACCTAAGACAGGCTAATGAATGGTTCGGCAACGTAAACACGGGGCGTTTCGCTGCACCGTGGTCGACGAACCAATGAACCAAAAGCACGGATAAAGCGCATTGGATGTAACCTAACTTCATTCCATAAGACCCTCCTAGATCATCCACGAATGGGCTCCATTTTCTGGGTTGTCACGCAAAATTAGCTGCTTAAAATGGAAACACTGTTACCACCATCACCGGTTCTACGGCATAGCGGCTTTTCGAGCCACTTCTCTTGTTGACGAGATCACTTGTTAAGACAACTAATCATTCGTTGTTTTGCGCAATGGACGAAGGTCATTCGGTAAATTTTGAGTTATTTTAGCCAGGGCCAGTGAGTATTTCGGGTTGTACGGAAACCCGCTGAAGAGTAACGGAGACTGCGGCGATTGCGGTGGAGCCGTATGGTGTTTTTTCATCAAACCGTTTTTGTCATAGAGGCTGTCGTATTTTGAAATTGTTCGCGCTGCAAATCACAGATAAATACCTCTAAAATGCTATTACAGTCCAGTGACTTCGGCTTATTCGAATGAAACTGAGAATTGGAGACTGAGTATCATAGGACGACAATACCTGAGTGCAGAGACAAATGTAGGTTCAATAAAAGTTTAATAACAATCCATGGACTTATTGCTGAGAAAAAAACTTACTTTTATAACAAACTGTTTGTCAGGTCAAGTAAGCAAGGTCACAAAGGCGGTCGAGTTTCGGACCGCCTGTTAAGTCGCTGGGTATATTGCTCACTTCTTAAGAATATAATTCTCGGAGGGTACCCTTAAATACTCAGCGTTTACCAGACATCCACTAGCAAGCACGCCGGCATAGTCGCGACCTTAAAACCGCGTTCCGTCTGTGGAGTTCAAGGAACACAACATCGATGCTGCAGGAATGACATCTACCCAACGTCAACACTGCAAGGAGAGAAAAATACACGAGTTCGAAATGTTACCTTCTAAAGCCGATGAAAACTCAACATATGGACTAGCTATTGCAGTACAGTAAATCCATCAAGAGGAAAGCTGATTAAGGAGCGACATCGCTTGTTACAGAGAGAATAAATTCTGATATACAAAAGAAACCATTTCTGGTGTTGAATCTGTACTTTTTTGGTGCATCTAGTAATATTCCTAAAGCCCCGGCAGTTGGGATTTTCAAAATTTCCACGAACTGAGCGGAGAGCGTTAAATACATTAAAAACAGGTGGATGGAGGCAATTTCACAGCTGTCGTGGGAAAGGAGAATGACCTACAGATGGTGAAATAAGATCTGACCGGTGAATTTTACATTGAGATTTACAGTCCAGTGAGTTTAAATACAAAGTTAGTGGTTATTTGCGAAATGTTTTAAGCCTTCTAAACAATGTAAGCGGTATCGGTTGTATCCTAAGGGGACAATTCAACTGTGGCTTTAGAAGAGGAGAAACATCCACATGGCACATGCCCCTGTAAGGCCGCTAGTGGACGGATTATATTCTCGATCCATTCGGCCCGTCGAATTCTTCAGTATTTAAAAACGCCTTGACAATAAATTTAGCGCCATGGCAGTACTTTGCCAGCAAACTTGCGGATTTACCTGTGGGACCAGATAATATTTTCCGGAGTTTTGGTGAAAATTCTTTAGATACAAATGTGCTATTGGCGAACATATTTGTCGAAACATACACAGTCTATCGTAGATGAAATAGTGGAAAGCATACATCATACCTCAACCTCATTCACTCTATTTCTGACCAGGTGTTTTAAGCTCATGAAGAACGCTTGGAAATCGGAACCTAACATTTTCGGAGTCTGCTAGGTATTTTTATAGAGCTTTTTAGGCAGAAGGCTTTTACGGAATTTTGAAACATGGACAAAACTTCCGACACTGTGTAAATGAAAACTTGTTCGTGAGAAAATACGACAGTGGTAGTGAACTTCACAATTACCCTCAAAACGTGAATCCCACATCAGGATTAGCAGGGAGAGAGTGTCGACATTTGGCACGCTATTGTTCCTAGACTGCAAGACACGTGAGACTAGCTGAAAGCTAAAAAGCACCATTAAGCAGAAGCAAACTAACATCGGTGCTATTCTGAACCATTCTTCGGTGCACTTCAAAGAAAAGTTGTCTAGTAATGTTTCACCACGTTTCACCTGAGCGATGTCCGTATGTACAAGAGAAGTTGATCAAACAGCAATCCCAAATGAAGCAAAATAGAATTAGAACTTATGGATATACAGCCAGCTTACTTGATCTGAACTAACGGAACGTATTGGTAGTCAAAACGGAAGGGATCGGGACTGCAGATGCTCTGCCTAGAGTCAGTCAAAGGAGTTCCAGAAGGGAGGTCGTGAATCATTGCTATTGAGGGCCAGTTCGCAGTAGGTGGAACCAGGGTGTTTGTTCATAAGATCAGCCACAACAATCTCATTGCAGTATGCTAGAAAAATTCACGTTGGCTTTTGTAAGTATGAAACCAAAACCAAATAAAAAAGGAGCGCAAATGAAAAATGTTATGACTCAAAGGTGCAAAGAAATACTACAGACGTGGAACGAACAGTAGAATTAGAAAAGTTTAAAACTTTGGGGGTGGGTTAACGATCCACACAACAGGAGCCGATGCCCGAAGTGGTAAAAACTGCCATGAATCTGAATGTGAACTGAATAGGGAGGTTGTTGTTAGTACTAGGAGATTCAGGAATGGTTCAATTAAGATTTCACCCTCTAAGTAAAGTCAGCTTATGCCAAGAAGCCGAGAAGCACTGCTTCAGCTTCATCGGGAGTATAGGCAGCGCGCAAACAACGAACCTCTAAAGACAGAACTCCCGGTCTCCCGGTTAGTAGTTGAATACAGAATTGTTCGGTCATCAGGGGCTAATCGTCAATATGATTAACCCGCTTACATCACCACTCATCCTTCAATCAGGGAATCTACATTATGTGTTGACTGGCTACACGAGTGACGACTCCTTAGATGGAAATCTCACTCGTTATTCATCCTTCTGAGCTACTTGTAGTTTGTAGGTAGTATAAGAAACTTTTGGAACTTTCCGTATAAGTGCAGGTTAATGACTTTGTTGCCCAGTCTTTCGCAACCCAGGAGTGAAGTTTTTAATCACCCACCGACAGGTTACGAGTTCGAATCCCCCTGGAGATTTGTGAGGTGCGAACTGCTGACTGTTCCAAACAAGGATTGAACAGCTCTATAATTATTTTGGCTTTTTGATACAAACAAAATTTAATTACGTGAAGAAATTTCATCTGAGAGTAAATGATATAGAACTGGCTGACGGGTTCGAGATCCGCCCACTTGACACCTTATAGTTAACAATGAGGAACAAGTGGAACGAATGTAACTAGCCGATTCTAACCAAAATCGACATCATCTTTCTGTCGAAATTAACTTAACAACTACCAACCCAAGAGGAATAACAAAAACTGTAAATGACAGTTTACGGGAATCATCATCTGAACCGGAAGGTTAAGGGTCAAAGCTGGGCCAAATCGGTGTTTTTAATTCTCTAACCCTTCGGTAGTAGGACTTGATCACTCAAGTTAACCAACATGGGCTTTTAAGCACACATCCGACGCCGGTTTAATGTTATGGCCGATAGAAGACTCGCTGACTGCTTCTGTGTCTGCCTTAAAAATAGGCAAGCCTGGTATCTTATTCTCTAAGCCTGACAAATTTTTCTGTATCAAAACATATATCTTTGCCAACGGTAGATGCGCTGATTGTTCCCCAAATATTTCTTGACTGGATTCAAACAACCTGTTGACTGAAGGTAAATGACCTATCCGTAAAATGAGTTGGTGACATAGAATGTCGAACTTTTGTTAGCGCGGATGAGCTAAGTGTTTGCTGATCAGATGACTGTTGATTTGATCGCCGAGTTTGGCGATTAACTTGCATACGTTTCAATCCCAAAAGCGTAGACATAATCACACACCCAACCACGCATTCCTCCACGTTTGGTGACGAATCTTTTACGAGCCAATTGCGAAGCTCGGTGAGCGGATCGATAACCACCTGATCAACGGCCGACGACCAAAGTGTTAGAGTGGAAAAAACATACTCGGTACCCTTGGCGTTGATGTCCCCACTTGATTTGGTTCGCAAAGGCTGACATAGTACATTGTATCAACCATAAAGGGCAGGTCACGCAGAATACAATAACAATCTCCAGATGCAGGCAAATGCGAGCGGAACCAAGCCCAATAAGCTGGTGTACCTGCCGTGTCATCCGCGGTCCACTCTTCATCCCAGTCGTATGAAAATGTCTGCACGTGTGATCATCACTGTCGATAAGCGATGTCAAAACAAGCTAGTAAGCAATGGTAAATGAATACATAATTTATACGGTTTGTGAACATGCTAATGTGGCAGGGACCAAGTGGTAAGCAGCATTTAAGCAGAGGTCAAATGAGTGAATAAAGTGCCGTGTGGCGGACAGGAGAACTCTCGAGATGCAAAACTGGATTACAAAACCCCATATAGTGGATCGATATTCTGGGTGGTCTAGCTGGGCATTTGTGAGGCGGAAAACACGCTGATCTCTTTTTGAACTTTGGTTTTTACATACAACTCATGTTTCCTGGTGGTAAGCGGTGCATAAGGGGCAAACCGGATGGACAACTGAGGCACCTACCAGCTGGCAGGATGAGAAATACGGTTTTCAGCCTGATGAAGAGATGAGATACGTTAAGATGAAACGCCGCTGTCCAGGAGAAAGAATTAGCCCCATGGATTTTTTTCATTGCGAATGCTATCAAGAAGAAAAAACTGCAAGACCCAAAGGGGAAAGCGTTCGGGTTTTCGAAATTACTGATGCCACTGAATTACATTCACTGGTTGGCTGACAAGGCTGAAGTGACTGACATCATAAACTCTGTTCACAAAATGTCCTCCCACATAAACAGCCTTTTCATCATCACACCTGACTCTCTAGTGGCGACAATTCGCAAACATCCACACTCATAATTATTTTTTGGATAAAAAATTTAGAACAATAGATACAGCGAAAAATGAGAATTGAAGTTTTACGCAATGTACTACTCATAAGGTTGCTGAAAATTACATGCATCGCGATATCTCGAATATCGTAGCAACTGGAACATGAGGCGGCCTGGTGCAGCACATTCAGTTGCCTGGAACCATCACAAACGAGAGATCCAGCTGGGTTCCAGGTGATTCTCTCGCGAAACCAAATTGATTTGCAAATGAGTGTATTTCTTGAGAATTGAAGTTCCTAATTAGCCCCGTTTCGTTACTATATTCACCGAATCCCTTCGTGTGTTCGTTGTCGTGTGGTTGGAATATATTTTCATGGCAAATTGCCAAGTTTTGTGCCTCATTTAACTACGAACGGGGGCGGGATGGCTCAGTGGTTAGCGAGCGAATTTACTGACCGGAAGGTCCGCGTGTCGAACCCGACCTTTGCCTTTCGACTTCCCCTGGCAGTATCCCAGCCCTCATGGTTCCTTCTAGTGGCATGGCAGCTAGGCACCGAAAGGGTGCTACAGCTAAACGATAACTACGGATATTTCATTTTACCATAGATAATGGCGCTTGACAGCAGTTGCACACATTTTACCCCGCTTTCCATAAAATTATCGCCACCTACCCATTGCAAGCTCTCCGGCTGATTCCGGATTTTCCACAATGAACTCACAAAATCTACTGAAAACGGATAAAACCGGTATCTTGTCGCCTCAGTGGAGACGACATGCACTTTAATTCATCATAGTTGCTCCTTCCATGAGGAACCTGCACATCCATGAATTATTATGGTACCGGCCGGCTATACTCCCATTGTGGGGTAGTCCTAAGTTTGATGAGTTTTCTGTGAACGGGTGGTAATATATTTGGCATTCCGGAGAACAAGGCATGTTTGAGCTTGCAGCACCAAAGCTGCGAACAACCAGCAAATGTTTTTGGTACACAGGGCATAGTTAGGTACGGTTTTGTAAATCCGACATTTCCGCGCCTGCCGCTGTACGCAACTGTCCTAGTTTTCCGATCGTCATTTTAGACTTGGGCGTTCATTAGCTTAGCTTCAGAAGATGACCATCCGAGCGTACACGCTCGGGATCGCACGGACGCTGCGTAGGTATTAGGCTACAAATGAAGCGTAACGGAGCTTACGGAAACAGAGTTTGAACTACGTAATTCCACTGTGGATGAAAAATGTTTCCTGACACCAAGTCCTCAAATGGATGGGGATAACTTGACTGGTTACAGACTGGTTACTGAAATACAGATTTCCCCTTATCGTATTATAATTTTTCAGCACAGAATAACAATATTTGTTACGGTCAGTTTTTTATGGTCTATTTATCGGAGATAAACGCAGCTTTTCTGCTTTCACATTTTCTGAGATGGATTGCACAGGTCGTTCTTTGCAGCAGAATGGTGTTTTTCAGCTTAAACATGAGAGAACACTGTCCGGTTCAGGCTCCTTCGTATGATGCAGACACTTCACTTGTGTTGCTTGGATGAAAAGCCAGATGTCTCCAATGCATGCTTCGACACACCCGAATTTTCCGTACCAAACGTTGATTATGTCACGAATGTCAGTCATGCATCAGTTAAACATTGGTATGATTGATTCCGTTTTATCATTCGGTTGAGATCACAGACAGATTTCATTTATGACTGCTTTGTGGACTGTGAATGCAGAGCTTTCAGGTTTATTCAAATGAGGGTAGCGCTTAACAAACGACTAGGTTGACAACACCGTTCTATAAAATTAAAAGGTTTCACGCCGGAATCAACGTATGAAGGTGTGAGTCAGGAAACAAATTTACCATGACACCTTGGGTCATATTTGCCTGAGTTTCTTCTGGGGTACTTGTATGAACACTTAGCATGTGTGCTCTGCTTACGCAAAATACACGATTTTGTGAAAGAACTCGGAGGTGTAAAAGAAAAAAGAGAAAAATACGGGGTCACATATTCAGCGAACGAAAGTTTAGGCGGTGCCAGGTAAATCAGGAGACAAGGGAAATTTTATTCCCTGAGGCAAAAAATACGTGGTTTATAAGAATGGCCTGCACTCCGATCGCAATCCAAGCATGTCTGAACTGCGAGATGATCCCTTGAAACGCCGTTTATTTTGGGCAACGCTGTCGTGTTCGCAGGTTTGACCAAAAGTCAGTGTAATGAATGACCACCACGTGGTAAATGAAAGTAGAAGGCTGTAGAACGTATGTACCGTTTAGATATAATTCTGGCTCTCTGTCTTCCAACACCAGAAAAAAATGACCTGTAAGCTATTAGCTTCTTTTACACCAATGAAAGGAAGAATGTTGTGGGTAAAGAAGCAGTCCTTATTAAGCTCAAAAAAATGGTGGAAAGCGATTGGATACTAACACAAAAGTTTTCACGGAGTTTGAGAGACTCAGTGTTCTCAGACCTACTTTAAGATTTTACTAGGTGCCCTTTGGATGGTTAACTTGGAAAGAAGAACATAACCAAATCGCCCAGTAATCTCCAAATCAACTGTCGATCGCCGGAGAATCTGGCGTTGCAAACCGCAGACAGATATTATTCGCGAGGGTTATCGGTTGTTTACTCCGTCAAGCCGTCCACAGTGATCTTCGCATCATCATCTAATCCTGGCTTCTGTCGCCTTTTACCAATATACCATCACGCTTGTGATATGCAAAGGCTAAAACCATTCATTCCTACCCTTGTAAATCAACTGTGGAAAAAGAATAGCAACCATTCTATCACCCTTTACTAAACTATTCTGACTCGCCTAGATAAGCATTCATTTGTAGTTTAGGCGATGTTAACAGGAGACTCAACTAAACTCATCGTTTATAAGATTAAACTCGTTTTTTCTAGGTTTAACTTATCATTCTGTTAAAGGTAAACACAGCAGCCTCATTCGTGAATCAAGCTGCATTTGCTGCTGTTCATTGCAATTGAAGCCTAACAGAAGGGTAGCACAGTAACTAAGAAAGAACAGCCCTTGGCAGCTTTACTTCCTTGATGATCCTCCACCCACCCAAGTACTCCAACTTCGGGTTAAACTGCCAGTTCCCGGTAGAGTGAATTCACCAGCTCGGCGTTGGTGTCCTCAGTAAAATGTCGAATACAGCTAGTGCTCAATCAGTTCACGGACGTCAGACGCATTTAAAGCATCGATATTACAGGACACGCAGGAAAAATCCAACCCGCAATTACATCTGATTGATTGATATTGTATTCTTTGTGTTTGTGAAGCAAATTATTCGAAACACATAATCAGCGTCGATCCCAAGTTCCCTAACTCATTCTAGAGTCATCGTGCCACTTTGAGGACATAAGGGTTAGCTAGCCGTTGGAAGCATACCATGTGATAGTTTCGAATGCTTAGTCCATCTGTACTGTACGAGTTGATGCACTGTAAAACCATCTTTTGCGTTGACATCATCTCAATGGGCAAGTGAACAATACACCCCGGTGTGTATTATTTCATGCTATTGTTAGTAGTGTGCATCTTTTGAAACCCAAGCTAGAGTTAGTCAGAGTGAGAATTGGAGTGATTCAGAGTAGAGTAGAGCGGAATGTAGAGTAGAGTAGAGAGTAGAGTGGAAGAATAGAGTGCCACAGTTTTAAAAACCAATAGTGGTGGTCGAATCTGAAGAAGCTTAACTGAAGCTTAACGTATGTTACTATCCTCAGTAGGCTTAGGGAAGTTGCCCTTGCCAGTAATGATCTGTGATGTATGGACTACGTTAGCAAACGTCTCTGTAATTGATATCGCTTCCCAATTTGAGCGACCCGGTGTCAAAAAGGCATTTCACCGGGTCTCAAAGGGCGCGTGTATCAGGCTACTGTGTGGGCTGCTAGACTTGTCCTGTTCGGATGTAGGATCTGAGATGTGTCAGATCAGACGTCTGAGAACTACAGCTGAAATTAGCTTCAACCTGCGCAGTCGTAATGAGGCGATCAGGAAAAGAATCTTTGGTGAATCAAATCGTACTTCACTAAAAGAATTCATCCAACACTGCTGTGTAGTGCACATGCCGAGTTACCATCTGCCGAGAAGACTGTTGTCTTCCATGCCTCATTCAGTGTTTCACAAACCCATAGGTGGATACGGGTCGGCATGGCTGAATGGAATGAATGTTGTCACAAAAGGCTTGCGTGCTATTGTACCTCTCATCCTATGAAATGTAGTCTATGTGACCCTCTCTGTACTTGGCTGGAGACACTGAACGATATGCCTGCTAACCAATTTCATGCTATCCGTTCCTACCTGATTAAGCGTTGGAGGTGGAGGTACCTTAGGTTCTTGCGCTAGGTCCCTCTCGCTGCCCCATTATCCTTCTTTCCATTGCAAGACTTTATTCGAATAAACTCAGTGTTTTGCTCTGGTGTTGATGTTACTGACCATAGTGACGAAACCAATAAATCTTTCAGGGGGTTTGTATCCCCTTGTTAATCTTGGCCGAATTTCTTTACATGACGAATTATCTGAATTCGACCAATCAAGCACCTCAAACAAACAGATTAAAGAATGATAAGTTGGAGGTGACTTTAGCACTTACGAAAATGTCGCGCCTTGTGTGCACTAATCAATGGGTTTCTTGGAAAAACTAGGATAGTTAGTTTTCCAGTAGCTTCTTGTGTAATTCTTTTCAGAACGGGATAAAATACGAAGAGCAATTCAATGTATAAACAGGCATAGCAGGTTTCTGAGTGTTAATACTGCCAGCTCTTCAGTAAAGCCCTGCTTCTTTTCTTGGAAGGGACTATTGTGAACAGTCCTCTTGAGTGGTCCCTTTTAGAAAAACAAGTGTATGTCCCGTGCGATACGTTCCACACTTCTGCATGTTTGCCTGAACCTGTGGCTAATATTTTAGTTGTCATGAGTCCTCAAATGAGTGAAACTCGAGATTTCCTATTCTCATGTTATTTCAAGTTTATTCTAGTGTACTCGTAATTCTCATTTACTAAGCAATCTTCACTATCGCTTCAACGTCAGAGGGATCCGTGACCTTGATCTGTTCAGATTGTCTTTAGTGTAATTCAAATTTGGAAGTTTTCGCAAACAGCTTTTCCGGATAACTTCGGTAACGAATGTTTCGCTTCCTCTAGCAGACAACTCTTTTTTAATCTGTGCCCCTACCCGATTTCTTATTCCATCTCAGTGAAAGCAGAAGACCTCGTCAGATAAACAAGCCTAGATGTGCCGTCTCTTGAGCGTAGATGCACATTCAAAAAATTAAACAAAACATACTTTTTTCAAAGCAAGTTCTCATTTGTTCCCCGAGAAAGCATCAAAACAAACGCAGTTAACGGGTACATCATTTGTGCGCGACAACTACCGATCTGAGAAGGATCTACTCGGGCGTTAATGACAGTTAGGCTGTGTGCGTAAGTCTGAAGTCTCTATTTGCGACGCACGATTGCGCAGGTTGCATACGACCTCTACAAATAAGTTTTTCGCCCACCTGCTGGCAGGAGAGGGTCGGCATCAGCGAGAGTCATATGCTTGGTTAAGTTTTTCTGTTGGCCAATAACCTGACCGATGTGCTTGTTGGATGCATCAAAACATCAACGGAAGAGTTTTCGACTGGGAACGAAGAAATGAATAATCAAGGAGTGCAAGGGAAGAAAATATTCACGAGAACCCTACCAAGCTAAGCCACCAACTTCACATTCTGAGCCACTGCCGTTCTCCATGAAACAAAAGCCGATTTACGTTCATATGTGCACAGAATTGTCTGAAAACAATGAAACATTCCAAAAAAGAATATGAGATAGTTTCTTGCAATATATGATTTTTCAGTGAGTGACCTTGACACAGAATTTGAGTGCTCCACAGGAAAGCCGCAGAACTGGTGTTGGTCTGGCAATGTTGTGGAATATAGGTAGCTCGGGTGCGCTGCTTGGTTGTTGGTCTGTTCGCCGAGCTTGGCAGTTGGATTGCAAACGTTTCATCACCAATCGAGGTGACATCGTCAGTGCGGAGTTGAGTGGGTCTAATTCATGGTCTAATGGTCTAATGCATTGGTCTAATGCATGAAAGTGATAACTTCCTTATTCTGCAGCCTATGTACCATCTGTATGGTTTCATATTTCCTCAGGTTTACGTTTCATCTCACCACCATGGTGATTACAATCGTGTCCGGACCGAAATTACAGGTTAAAAAACGCAAAAACCAGCGGATTTTTCTTCTACACCACCAGACTTAAACACACCCTCCATTAAACGGTGTCATACAGAGCACAGATTAAAACGCAGGTTGTGTGACATTAAGCCGTCATAGGTCAAAAGTTCTTACGGCTTTTTCGTGCATTCCACGTGACATTCTGATCGAGAAATTCAAACGACACTTTTCCTTGGTTTGGTTAAAATTCTGATATGGCCCACTACATGCTTTGACACTTTTAAATGTATCAGCTTAATCTACTGACTTCATACCGTGAACAAGCGATATATTTGGGTTCTGCGTTAACATAAACAAAGGTTAGAAATAACTAGAAAACTCCGCGTATATCCAATTACAACGAAAATTTCTGAAAAGTTGTAGACTGCACCCATGAATGGTAGAGTACGTTGACTTTTTGAATTTCGGCCCCATAGAAGCAGGATGCATAATTTGCGCACATAATTCGTTGGAATATCATTAGCAGGAGACTTATTGCAATACTGCACGAAAATCATCCCAGTTTGCCTAATCAGCCGTTTAATCTTTCGATGCGCGCTGTCCTTGACCACTGTGTTCGGTTTTGCAAAGCGCAAATACCGAATTTTCTAAGAACTATCCGAGTGATCCACCATAGAGTCCGCTAAACTAAGTCAAAAGAACTGCGCCTACCTGATGAGCCCCAAGAAGGGTGGAACCGGTCGTGGGCTGTCGAAGAATTTTCAGCAACCTTATGAGTAGTGCATTACGAATATACATGTGTCACGATATCTCGAATATAGTAGCAACTGGAACATGGGGCGGCCTGGTGCAGCACATTCAGTTGCCTGGAAACATCACAAACGAGAGATTCAGCCGGGTTCCAGGTGAGTCTCTTGCAAAACCAAATTTGTTTGCAAATGAGTGTATTTCGCCTAAATCAAAAGAAAGTCCTCCATCCAAACTTTTAGCTCTGTTTCCTCGCATTTTTCACCCAGCCCTGCATACCAACAGCTCTACTACAGCCGTAAACTTATGCTTTCAGCCAAATCACCAGAAAAGATCAGTGTTTATGAACTTGAAATAGGATATTTTCCTGAAATATCAAAAAACGTTTAAAGGGTATCAGCTGCATTCTTCTGTAAAACGCATCCCGTGAAAACACAGTACTCGGAAGTGACACAGTCTTCGCCATTTCGAAAACTGCTGTCTACTAATGCGATATCATTCATCCCACATGTTTTTCCGAAAAGTGCACCTAAGTGAATCAACAGCTAGCATAAACAAGGTGGATTCGGTGTTCATATGTTGATCGGAACCGGTGCCATCAGTCATGCATTCAACCTGACCTATTCAGGATAGGTATACTGGGAGCACCGGAACAGCTTAAAATGTGTACTGCACACAGGCTGGTACTGCCTTCCAAACCAGGACACTGTGTAGTTGTTTCCTTACCACTGTAATACTGTGTATTGGTTCACTGCATGTAGAACCCTTCAATCTGTCAGAAGCAGGGGGCTAAAGAATGATCATTACTGATTAGTTTTGACAGGGCCGGTGTTAGAATGTAGCGAGTCTTACGTGTGAAAGTTCAATAGAAGATTGTCAGTTAATTTTACGGTGTTTTATATGGTTTTACTGATAGGATGGAATATAAAAGCTTTCAAATATCATGTGGATCAGTGGGTCACTTCCTAGACAACCCAATGATCACAGTAAAATTACGCGTAAAAAAGGCTCCAAAAGTGGTCGGAAATGAGCCAAGAAGGTATACGACAAAGGAGAAAGCCATAGTAGAATTATAAAAACGCAAATAAAGATATGGCGCTCCGACGTATCAGGCTAATTCGCTGAAAAAGTCTTTCTCGCACATCAACAAGAGTTTTAATGTATTGACAAATAATCTGCGATGTACAAGCTTCCCTGGAATTCGAAATAGAAAGAAATTGAACAGTAAACGCTGAGTTGATCACGTGATTAACGGGCAAAAATTGGACAGTGAGATTCTGCCTTCTTGAGGTTGTTTTGGGTTGTGCTTCTAGACTATCGTCTTCAACCAAATTGGCTATCTTTCCCAAATATCCTTATCCAACCGAAAAATCCCCAAGTAGCTATCAATAGGATAATCTCGCAAGATGAACGAGTCTCTAATCTGAGAATCCATCATCCCAGGAGCCATTCAGCACGTGACCACTTGAATGGGCTTGGTGACTGAAGGATTGTGGCGCGATATCCTGTCCAAATGCAAGTTAGTTACATTGATGACCAGCCAATAGTGGCCGAACGGTTAAATGCTCAAACTACTAGCCCGGAGGTCTTGGGTTCGAAACTCCTTGGAGTTTCCTGAGATGATTCCCAATAGGTGTGAAACAGGTGTACAGTGTACCTCTGCTTTTCCGCATAGATTATCTTTACTTACAATAAGAAACCTCAAATAACTACTTGACAAAACCAACCGGGATACAAGTCTCTTCTAAGGACGGGGTAATTTGGGTTATTTTATCTATATTATTTTAACGGCGTTGAATCCACCTTGTCACTAGATTTAAATGGCCTTCGACAAGGAATGAAAGTCTCCTCTGCAAGGTTGAGGGAAACATACCAGTTTTATCACTGCGTAAGACTGTGCCCCACGTTTCCTTATTTTCATTATACTGTGACTGAATCTGGTCTGGTGAATGTATTTTAATGAAAGACCCCCTGCTTAACTCTATTTGGAGTGACATGGCATGATAAGATGTGATATGATATTTGTGATGGTTGATACTGAAATAAATTTCCGTCACTCCAGACCTTGAAGTTGCCAGTGTTTTTCCATCCGTGTGCACGTCCTGAAGATGCCTCGCGATGGTGACTCATCGTTCTGTCTGAAATATACACCATCAAATGTAGAAATTCCTTAATTCCGCTTCTTCTTACATTACAAACTTAAATTTGCTGTAAAAACTGTGGATAGTTAGTGCAACCTCCGATGATCGTTACATGTACACACTAAATTCCGACACACCGGATGTCACTAGACTAGCTGCAAGGCACCGCTTCACGTCACGTGTTATGGCTTCGAACGGGGAGCGAACAAGCATGAATTATTCTACAGAGCATAACAGCCCGGATAGGCCGTCAAGTAGACTTCCCAAGCATAAAGTTTTCTAATAATTGCTAAGGAACTTCAACCGCAGGTTCGCGTGATAAAACTTCGAAATGCAGCGAAGTCCCTAAGTTGGTTATGGTGCCGAATTCGGCATTTGGTCAGCAAACTGTGGAGCGTTCTTGAGGATGAAAGTGGCTGAAACAGCCGAATACGATCAGAAGCAACTCAGAAGAAAGAAAAATCTCCGGGAATTTTGGACACTAATATACGCAGGTTTGGTTGTTGGTCTGTCAGCAGAGCTTGCCAGTTGGATTGCAGTTAAATTGCGGGGTTGAATGGATTGGCTCACTCACCCATGCACTGACGATGTCATCCCAAATGATGATAAAAATTTGGCAATCCAACTGCCACACTCGCTAAACAGACCAACAATCAAGCAGCGCACCCAAACCACCTATATTCCGCAACATCTTCATACGTTGGTTGGGCCTGTTTTTACGGGTCTTTCTGTTTGTGGAAAAGCGGAAACGAAAAGCGGCCAGTGTCTTTGTGGGTCCTTAACTGCACAGCATCTCAAAATACAAATTACTCAGCGGAATCAAACAGCCTTACATTTGTGCCATTCAAATAGCTACATGTTCCTCCGAGAGGAAAGCACTGTGTTGGCTCTTTGATTTTGCCGATGAATTCAGAGAGCAATCGGCAAAATTTACAGAATTGACAAATTGTTTTGGCAACTTCATTGCACTGTCTCCCAATGGGAACCATCAGCATACCATCAAACCATCAGAT
>SJOL01002045.1:144049-169803 GCA_004794785.1 Opisthorchis felineus | reverse complement strand
AAAGAATGCCTGTACATGCTTCGGTATTACTCAACCATTCCAGTTCCAGATCGGTTATCAAGGGGGTTCTGTCAACAGTTTAAAACCGAACTGGTTGTTCAGAAAATTAAAGCATGAATGAATACCAGTGTAACGGCGGTCACTACTGATGCGACATGCGAGTAGTCTCTGGTGTTCTCGAAGCTCCGCCCAGCGTCTAACGGAAGGTGAGGTTTATTACGGAACCTGTAAAACTGCTTTGCAGCGTTCGTTTACGATTGCGTGTTACTTAATGGATATCCACGAAAGTTCAAGAAGACGCGTGAAAATATTCAGTTTTTATAACCTATGTGCATATGAGACGTTTACTTTCCGGTCGATTAGTTTGAAACTGTTTAGTTGTTGTTTGCTAACAAACGGCTTCGAGGGGAAGGGATTTCTTTCTTACAACAGGACATTGACTAACATGGATGGTTTTCTATCCAGCTTGACAAATATGTAGTTGTGTCATGTTAAAGCACCCCGGTTGTGCTCCTGGGGGTAACAGCTGAATGTCGCGATAGTAGCTTTTCGATGAAGACTGTCAGAGAATTTCCTTCAGGGATGGTCAGTGCATGGGGAGACCTAAAATTCAGCGTTTGCAACCCTTCCATATATCTAATGCCAATGAACTTGCCATGCCAGAGTTATCCAAAATACAAGCATATTTTGCACCATGAGTAGCCCAACACCCACTTGGCGTCGAAATTCATGAAAAACATTTGCACCACTTTTTCATGCTGGTTCCTGTTTGAAGGTATTTTGCACCTGAGCTACACCTGATCTAGTATTCGAGTACCCTGTTAACAATTCATAGAGGCCAAAATGACATGTCCGAAATTATCTGTGTTTCAGAATAGGCAGATGCTCCTTGATTCCACACAATTTTTCAAGTGGTAGTATTGACGTAGTAACGGCAATCCCAACTTGTAACTGTACGCCCAGTTTGGTTCTCGAGACATTTGTAGATGCACCCTGCACGGTATCCGTGTAATCTAAATATAAGTATGCACAACTATCCAAATATGAAGTATACCTAATGAAAAAAGTAGGACAGCATTTACAGTTTACGGTGCGTGTGCCGTTTTTTATTGACAAATCGAGTGAGTGAGTAAGCAGTAAGTAGTGAGTGGTAAACAAATCAGATGCGAATTTAGGAAAATCATCCAGATGTTTGACATTCGATGATTGTTTCCAAATTCTGCTAGTAGTCCGCTCAATATTTTCAAACTATGGATGTCTGAAGCTACCACTCATGCCAGACCATGGAAAATTCTACCACAGTTGAGCTACTGAGTTTTTGAAGTGTTAATTACCTGCAGTTCAGCATAGGGCAAGCCTAGCGGTAGAACAGAGATGGGAGTAGCTTAGAGTAAGAAAGACCTACTTGGTAAAAATAAACTTCTAGAAAACCAACTGAATAGCGCTCGACACCATCACCGTATCCAAAATTCACAGACCCTACAGAGGTAGGAGGGGTACGGGACTGTTGGTTCATTTTGCCCAAGTCGATCGGCCAAATCCAATTTCAGATTCTTGTGGAGGCGTATTTCACCGAGGTTTTTGGTTTGACTTAGAGAAATGGAAACGGCAGGAGCTCGCCAAACCAGATGGACCTTTCAAATAAAAGCTACCACAAGAAACTTACATCACAAACATGGACAAAAAACTTAATGGCCATTTCCTCAATAGACACATGAACTTGGAGGTGCAGTGTGAAAAAACCCATAGAATCACTAGTAACGAATAGTTCAGATGGTGGTTCATGCGTAAAGTTGTTTGACCGACTTTTGGGGCCTCTATTTCAAGTTTACCTAATAATTAAATACACGGGGGAGCCAATATTTGCGCAACCGCATTAAGTTGTCGAAGCACTTTATACCTGCCTTGTTTGCAAACAACAAAGATCAACCCCATTAAAAACTAAATCAATCAAATAAGGAGAACCACGCTTTGCAGAGGCACTTTAAACGACCCCATGTAAAGTGAAGTCCATGTTGTGACTTGATGTAGAATCTTTTAAGTTAACTACTACTGTTACCTAACTGAATGAGACTGGATTTTAGTCCCATTGGAGGTTGAGCTCATCTCACTGTGGACAGGATGACCATCGATTTTAGATGGCCACAAGCCCACCCGCACGCAAACAAGCATGGATCACGTGATGCGTCGTGGCCTCCCAACGTTTCCAGTCAGAGCAGCTTCAGCCTCGCGAAACCAATCCTCCTGCTCTCGGACAGACTGATCATAACTCACTCACAAAGGGCACAACTGATCTCGCATGGTTTGCCTTGACGATCTAAATCAACTCTGGCTCCTAATGGAGTATAAGTTCCTCAGTTGATGGGGCGTTAGTGGTGATCATGATACCGTTTTCTTCAGAATGTCGCTAATTATTGTTTCCGTATTGACAGTTGGCCTTCATGCAGAATTTCCACATGACGGATTTCTCCTGCGGTTTTTGTATACAGATTCGTAGCCTGGGTGGAATGCGTCACATCTACCTATAAAGAAATGTCTTTAAGTACCATTTCGGAAAAAAGCGTGTTGTAATTATCTTAGATACGTGTAGAACAAATTTGAATCCAAAATGAATAGGAACAGGAATTGCTGGACATATACCTGTGACCTTATTGGGGGAAGAATTATCGCCTGGCGAACATCTGATTGTTTCCATAGAGGGCTTATTGTGGAACTGTATATTTTATTATTTTCAAGCGAGTTCTCGCTAAACAGTAGTAAAATTTTTCTACCTGGAATCGATTCGTTTTGGTGGATTATGGGGTGAATCCTCGTTTCAGTGTGAGTAAAACAATTTGTTTTGTTTTTAAATATTTTCGGTAGCAATTAAAAAGTCTAAAATTCCACTTGAGATGTCATCTAATGGATGTAATCGTGTTTAAAAGATGAAGAACGCTGTACGGATGGTTCATTTCTTCTTGTGAATCATCAGCAGCGCATATCTCTCCATTCAGACTTCAGGATCGCCTCACAGTGCCAAAAAGTTAGGATTTAGCTTTTTCAGGAAGCAGGAATCTCACAAGTTTTATGAGACTTCTATCTAAAAACTCATCATTTGAAGAGCCACTCAACACGTAACCGCGTAGTCGGAATTATTTGAATAAGACTATGTTCAACGAGGGGTTAGTTCCACTGCTGATCAGCCAGTACAGGATTGTGTAGTGCTCAACTACCAAGAGTAACGTCAGAGTTTCGAATGACCCCAGATATTCGTGAGAAAAACCTGTTGATGATTCCCAAATATTTTTTGAATGGACTAACTTCACTTGCAGAACTAGAACTCTAGCAATTGATCAGGTGGCTGCTGATCTGTTCGTCACCAGTTTAGGAGACATTTTCAGTGCGTTGTTGGGTGGGTAGTCTTTCTCTTCGTGCTTGCGTTCATATAGTTCACAAAGAGCAGCTTTGAGCTGCAACTTGATCGGCCATTGATGATCACCGCACCTGGATTCTGCTTAGTCCGATCATAATCTGTGTTGCGTTGTGGTTCGTATTTCTTGCTTTCTACGGCCACACAACTATTGAACTTGTCGTCCATTATTCTCTCTTCCGGTTGGTCCGTTCGTGATCTGTATTACGTCGTGGTCGAACTCTTTGTGGCTTGATTGGTATGGGGTTTGTTGATTGCTCCAAACCCAACTGGTGAGTTATATCTATGAGCTTGGTTGGTTGATTTGCAGGTCTTCTCTCAGCGGGGCTCCCATTATTTTGAGCCCATTTGGTAATACGATTCGGTGAACCTTGATGAGAGCTGGAAAGTCCGGTCTGAATAATTTGCCGTTTTAGCCAAAATGTCTTTTCGCTTTAGTTCCATTGGTTTATTCTTTGATTCCTCGTTCGGCTCAGGGCCTTATGGTTCTAGATTTCCTTCGTCCTCAGGGGTTGATAGACAGGGCGATCTCAATGAGTCTGTTTATTGCTCCATCAGTGGATTACCACGCGTCCATGAATTCGCGTTCTTTCTTTGTTGTTGCCTGGCCCAGTATGCTGACGATGTTCCAGTCGAATTCGTGTCCTTTTCCGTCTTCAGAACTAGAACTCTATTTTTGGATCGACGTCATGAATAATGTTGAAAATGTGTTTCAAATGTGAACGGATGAAAGCAACGTTTCGATAACGTAAATTGCATAGCCTAGTTACTTCAACAAATTGTATATTGCAGTATTGTGCTGGAATAGTTTGTTAAAATAACACCTCATACATTTTTATGCCAAAAGGGGCAGCTCGTCACATCTTGCACGCACACATCTATCAACCGCAGCGATCAACAAAGCTCACAGGAGACCTACACATGTAAAATTAAGGTCCCGAACCGGAGCTTAGTAAAGAATTTCATGTATCAATCAGGTCAAAAGTATGCATTGGGATTTAATACGGTTTAACCTGTTCTGATATAAGACTACGGACTAAGAAACGAAGATACGTATTCACTTGGTTCACCCATATTCCAAGCAAAACAAATTATGCACTTACACATTACTTCAGTAGCCTGGTTTATTCGGATGACTCATTCCCCAGGCAGTCTGATTTTAATGTACCGCTTAGTTTACACAAGCTGAGTCCAACAACAAGTTTGTTCTCGATGCAAACTATGTGAGTGTATCCGATTTCGCATTTGTGGTCATTCGGCGGTCACCTTAGCCATACCTTTCTAGTGACTCCTAAATCAGAGTCCATTTCACCACTAGGCTACATGTGTCCGGGTGGATATCTGTACACCAAGTATTGCACCATAAGTTGTGCAAGAGAGTTATGTGCATTTCGACTATTTCACCACCGGACAGTTAGGCTGAAGAAGTATTTCGATGATTGGTAGGTCCTACGTATACAGATTTACAGCGTTGTTATCAATCTAGGCAAATTTAAGGGCTCACTTTTGCTCAGGCCGTCATTGACGGAAAGGAATTTACTGCTAATTAACGATTTAGTTGTCTGCTTTAATATCTGTCTGTGTAATACTCCTCCGTTTACTATATATATATGTATATATAAATATATAAAATATATATATATCTTAAAGCTGCTCAAAGCATTACTTTAGATGTCCCGTGATATAAGTGCGTCCCATATTATTCATCTCTTTACGGTCCACTTGTCTGGGCAGCAAAACAGCGACGGAAATAGTACTGTATCTCGATTTTGCTCGCGTCAGTTTCGCTCGATTATCAAATGGTTGAACTAAGCACCCTATAAATTCCACAGCCACAACATTTTGGAAAACTATTCGGGGTAACGGAGATAACCCCATGGCCGGATCTGCTCGTAGTGGGTGTGACTAAACTGCATCTGAAAATATTATGAGGCATTCAGTTATTTCATATGACAGCTCAATGACAGAAGTACACTTCTACACAAAGACTGCGCATGGGTCATCAACTACTGGAATGATTTTTGAACGATAGTGAAACCCATGTCCAATGGTTCGCTTTACTTGTCTCCTGAGATAAAGACAGCCGCCTCTAATTTGCGTTAGATTTGTACTTCCAAGTGAAGGCTTGGCGGTGTACCAAGGCGAGGTTAGGGTGATCTTAACCGACTGTACTGTCAACAGTGTGAGATTTCCGCTGAGGTGCTCAGCGTGATCGCAAGTGAAGAGTGGGTCTGATGGACGCTCGTGCAGGCCAACCTGCCACACGGTCACTGGACGAAAAACCACACCGCGTGATGGCAGATGGTTGTCCGGAGCAGGTAGCTAGTCAGCAAAGTGATTTGAAGTGCGTCATCATGATGCGAACAGCATTATTATACTTTGTGGAAGTGCGAGCATGACATTTTTGATCAGCCGCCTCTTTGTGACTCCACATATTGGAACTGCAATCAGGAGGACGCGGGTCGGAATCTTCATCCTCTTAAACTCGCTCAACTAGCAGTTCTTAATTAATTTTGACGAACACTATAAACGGGAGATTCAGCTGTATTTCAAGCGAGTCTCTCGTGTAAACCAGTTTGGTATGCAAATGAGTGCATTTGTCAAATTCTTGTGCAATTTGGGTTCAAGTGGAATGAAAGTTTGACGGAAACTCGGGGACTGCATCTACCCGATGAGCCCCGAGAACGGTAATGATGATGATGATCCAGGGTCATTTATTTTCAGCTTCATCGTGACTGCATTCTAATCGGTTGATCCAAGTCATTAGGCTACGCTTTCATTGGGCAGTTGAACACGGTTTGGAAAATGGCGCTGTTGAACTTTTGGCGATATTTTTTATGCACAAAACTGGGGCTTCCAAATGTTTGCTCAACCTGACATTGATTCAGAATTGCTTCCAAATCCAAAGTGTGTCTAGGTGTAGTTATTTGTTTTATCTCTGTTTGGATCCCAAATTCTTCATCAAGTTGACGAATGAAAGGGAGATGTGAGAATTGCCTGCGGTTTGTTTTAAATATTGTAGTCGTTGGTGCTTGTGATCAGTACTGCAGCGTACCTCCGAGTAAATTAGTTGATTAGTACACGCAAGTAACACGTAGAGTGACGTGAGTGTCCTAGTTTTCTGGTTGTTACCCTGCTCATTTATGAGTGGATCGGTACATTCAAATCACACAGTAGTAAAACAAACTAAAAGTTTTTTTCAATTTAGGACCCTATAGACGTGCACTGACCACCAGCTCACATTAAATAGTGTATTTATTTTCATCTTACGCTTTCTAATTCCAAGCTAGGACTTTAGCCGTCTTACCGAGTCAACAGAAACAAAAAAGCAAACATTCCGTTCCCACCTGGTTTACCTCCGTTTCACTTCTCTACAGACCGGCTAATTTAATTATGCTGGCATTCACGATGGTATTGTGAATTTGTACGTAGCTGCATATTCTCTTAAATAAACTTCAAAGGAGGACTAATCGGGCAATTCTGGTTAGCTTTAGTCTACGTCCTTACCTAACTGGTTCTTCAACAAACTGGTCCTTAAGCAAGAAACTGATCGTACGGGAATGTGGAGACTATGATCAGACGGAGTGAAATCTTTCATCACCAATGGAAAATGCCAACCAGAACTTCATCCTGTCTTCTGCGATTTAAGTACTATGCAAAGTAGAATCATCAGTTATGTTTAGATGCAAGTTTTATTCTTGATTTGTTGGTTTTTTATGTTTACTCATTCCGACACTGGACGGACGAATATAGGTCGGAGGTTCTGTCCCTGATTTTATGTTGTCCGGTGTGGAACCATCTGAAAAAGTTATGAGAGAATCAATTGTATATAATTTGAGCATGAATTCACATGACTGCGTAGAATCCTTCTGACAACCATTACTTCAATTGTACTTTTTTCACTCGTTCATGTCAAGGTGTCCCGATATTTTCCATAAGATAGTTTGATAAATGAACTAAAATGAATTCATGTATTTTATATAAATTCAATAAATCATACATTTCAAGAACAAAAGAAACCTAAGCCTTGAACACCAAAGAACAGCTAACGGACGAAATAGACAGGCTATGTCCACATTGGAACTCACGGATACACTGAACCAAGCAGCGTATGTAAAAATAGGTTGCGATGGTCTGCTGCCTCTGAAAAATTCTCCCCTTCAATTCTAACGATCAAGGTTTTCAAATTGCTCTGATAACCGCCAGTAACTGGGAGAATTTTTCAGATCTCATTGTAGTAGCATATTATGTTACATTTTAAAGTTCTTGGTGCCGTGGACAACGATTTTGAAGAAATTTTTTTATCCGTTGATTATGACGCGAAACATGCTCCTCCATTTGGAGGGACAGACCACGAGGTTCACATATCCTTTGCCAAACATCCCAGTGAGCAATGCTTGTCTACTTTATTCAGTTGACAACTCTTATGCAGTTAACAGTCACAGTACTGGTTCTCATCCTTGAAGGATCACCCAGTTGCTCCTACAAAAGTTGATGAATCTTTAATTCTCTCAGTTACTAGCCCACCTAGGAACATGAGGTGCAGTCAACCAGGCAGATCAAAGTGCTGACTTATATACGGTGCTTTGGTTCGCAATACGTTTGAAATTCTGCTAAGCTGCTACAAATAAAACGTACGTCTACTTCCTCATGGTGATACTGAAAGCACAACTCGTCATTTACCCTACGGATGTGGTATGAGACGAATGGATGAGGGATGCCTCGGCACAAAGTTTGAGATATCATGTGGCAAGGTCACGGAGGTGGTTTGATCGAAATGCCTACAAAGGTGGGTGACAGTCTGACAAATGCAGGCGCATACACCGAAACCCAAAAGCAGATCTACTGGAGTCGGAAGTGTGCATTACTGATTAGACACAGAGATAGATGAAGTATGTGTGTGCCAGTCAAACTGGACTTGAAACTACAAACACGGAGAGAATCGAATGTCAGTCTCTTTGAAGGATGGAGTAACATTTCTGAAAGTAAAATACGGTGTGCTACAATGTGAACTGCTCAAAACGGTTAGCAGCCTTGACCACCTCTTTTATGGGTATCTGGGTGCACGATCGAGTTTTGTCACGGGCCAAACCTAGGTATCTCGTTTTGCACTACTGCATGAGAAGGACTTAGTTTACTCAGTTTTTAAAGAAGGTTCCATTATCGGGTGACAGCTTCGCATATTATGTATGCAATGGGTTTTGTCATGTTATATTACCGTGGTCATGACCTACGAACCATTTTATTCGCACTTAATGTAAACCTTGTAACTTAGTCACCCAAATGCATTTGAAGCAGGGATTTCTTGGTTTTTATGTATGCAGTACGACATAGCAGAATTCGATGAGTTTATCCAAAGGACCAGAAACTGCAACGTGTCCGTTTTTGCTCAGCAAGACGAGTAGAACGATTACTGGTCGTAGTTGTCGGCTAAACCGTGCTCCTAACTCAAGTGTAAATAAGTTCAAACCATTCAGAGGTGATAATTGAAGCTTGTCCAGCGTGCCCTGGCTCAGTATTGGTGACATTTCCATCCTTAGTTCTGCTAACCAGGAGTCAGGTTTCAAGGAAGATATGCACTAATAATGCGTTATACTAAAAAAAGGACCCTAGCTCCGGTGTCCCCCTATGATGCGTGCTGAAGGCAATAGACGAAACTGTATAAGATGAGGAAAGACGGAAACGTAGAAAGCCCCAAAACAACTTAGGAGAAATGGAATCAAACAATGTAACATTACTCTTTACATTTCACATGCCATATAAGGCGATCAAGTTGGCAGCGAAAAATGCCATCAAATCATTTGGATCCGATAAAGCATCACAAAAACTTGCAACTGCTCTTACCCTTTGGTCCAGCCTGCTTCGATGATAAGTATCGTTGGAAATATTCCATGAGAAGTTGAAAAAGTATTGTTTGATGTCCGTGCGAAAATATGTCAGTCGTGGACAAATTTTCAAACATATGTGCGTTTTGTTACTCGTCAAAGACTTGATTGGCCACGCGGAAGTCAATCGTTGTGGAACCACGATACATACCAGTATGAACAAGATTCGATGTTAAGCTGTCTCGGGTTATGCACAACATCCTTCCTCGGTTCTAAGCAATACAATGAACACCCAGAGCATTGACAACCATACCTAATAGGCACCACCGTTGAAAAAGGAGTCTGTTAGTTGAGTCTGAAAGAAATTTACGGCAGTAAATGAGGCAAAAATGAAGAGTGCATTAGCTGTAAACTAAATAAAGCCATTGAAATGCAGCCCTTGTCCAGCACATCATCAGTGACTCCAGCGTTAATGGCCGTAAGGCCACAACAAACAAGCGAGGTTCATTTACCTTACAATGCAACCTAGTTGACGATACTGGCAACCTTTTCGTACACCTGGCGTTTGACTTCTACTAACAAGGTACATCATTGAGAAGGAGATCCTGTGAGTCTTGTAGGCCCACCGGCTGTTTTCAGCGTGGTGTGTGTGTGTGTGTGGGAAATCTAAGACACCCATCCCTTGAAACTCGATGGCATACGACCAGGCCGGGGGGTCACATCGCGGAAAAAAATGGCGGTTAAACTCGTCTATATTAGTTGAACTGCAAACCAAACTAGAATTCTAATGGATCTAGCCTGCAGAGTGTACTGGCCTTGTGGAACCCTAAATTGTATATCCTGCTTAACTGTCTCTCGTCCGCAGATTGTTTAGTCCAATACACTACTTGATTCAGAAACGAACTTCAAGCTTCGGGTTTGTTGTACTCATTACTTTCTCATCTATTTTTCTAACATTGGACGATGGCAGTGCCATAAAGAAATGTACTTATCTTGGTAGCAACGACATTCCAATAGGGTTCACATTCTATCGAGAATATTAGATTTGCTTTCATACTAAGGAATACACAAACCACATCCACAACAAATCAAATCAGACTGGTTGAGTGTTGGATTATTGGTGAAGTATTATAACCATAAGGGCACGGTTTTGTTGCACAGATTTTTGGTCATCGGGGATAATTCTCCTCATGAGCTAGATAATGGGGAATAAAAGATTGGAAAATAATCAGGACCTTGACTGGCGTCTACGAATGTGGGGTTATTCAAAGTCGCTTAAATGCTCATAGTAGAACAGTGAAAAAAAACTGCGGGTTGATGAACAGGTCAAGTAGTCCCGCCGTGGTCATTGTTGTTGAGCCCTGATCACACAGGAGATATGGGGTGACCCTGTGAACTGTCAAATCTTCCACACAGTGTTGTTCTGAATGCTCCAACAAGCCGTTTTTCCTGACTTGAATTGCCAACTATGTTTTCTTACAAATAACACACCAGGCGGTATATTTTGTTCAAAGCTTTTTGGCGTGTCCTAATTATCGACTAAAATGCTGCATCGTGATACAGTCTGTCTACTTTTTCACTTGTTAACTGAGGGGAAGTCACGTGTAACAGTCTTTCCAAAATTCAATCCAGTGTATTTCTGTGCAACACACTGAGGATTCAGGACACGTGACCTGAAAAGTTGTCAGCGTAGAGTTTGTTTTTTTGTCTATCTTAACAATCGGCACACGGAACTTGATGAACTCTTCCCCAGTTACACTCATCAACTCGCATACGTTGCAGGTAGATTCACCGTTGGATAACTTTGTTCGAGGTCACGAAGTGGAGCGCGATAAGCGGCCGTAGCAATTAGCTGAGCTCTCTAGCAATCAAGTTGACCGGCGCAAAGTCGCCAATAAATTTATTGTCTGAGTAACTCTTGGTTTGTGCTCAAATCTGTTTACTCTGCCCAGGTGGCGCCTCGGTTACAGTCACGCTATGCCGACCGCAAAAGCCTAGGACCATGCACGAAATTAATTATACTAGACTGCCATCGCTACTGTTATTTAGCAGAGATTACTTTTGCACACCCACGTGAAGCAGTCTGTTCCAACATCCTCAGCCCCAGTTGGCCGGTTGGGGAGCGATTGGTCGCTGGCGCTGACACCTGATTGGTCAGTTTGGCTCAAACGCAGATATATTTGGAAACTATTTAAACTGTTCCGTGCACTGAGTTTTCAGCGGAGTGTTTTGTGCCGTGGAATTACACTCACATTGTGAAAAACCTTCCCACAAGTATGTGATAAGAACCATGACGATCGCGACTGCGTTCCGTCTATTTCTGTGGACTCAGTGGATGTATATTTCATTAGGAGTGATGATCTACCGAAACCATATTCCAGACATCACTGTGTTGGAGAATGTGACCGTGGGGACCATTGTGCTTCCCAATATCAGAACACACTTAGGTTTATCCCATAATACTGCAGTCAAATTAGGTCCAGGATCACTGAATCAGTTCTTCAGGCTGGACTCAGAATCTGGTCAACTGATTTGTACGAACACTGTTGACCTCGAATCTCCCGCCTTGTGTAGATTCGAGAAATCATGCTGCAGACTTGAGGGGAACGGTCAACAAACAGAACACGCTTCCGATAAGCTAACTCCATCCATCTACTTGGAACAGAACTCGTCTGACTTGCGGAGGCAGTTTGATCAGGACGGCCGTACATGCCGATTGATGGCTTTCATATTAGCCAGTGCGGCCACAGACACCCAACTTGCGCCAATAACACGGTTGCACGTGACAGTTGTAGACCTAAACGACAATGCACCGACGTTTAATCCGGACTCCGTAACAGATACAAAACCTCTATCGTCAAATCATCTTCAGAACCACCCATTTGTACAAATTGCATTCCTCGAGGGCTCTGGGGGACTTCACGGCAGCCAAGATTTACCAATGGCTTTTGATGCCGATTTCTCCCTCACCAACCGAGTTGCACGTTACTGGTTAGAATGGGACAAATCGAAAATCTCAAACGAGGGGAGCCTCGAAGGCCGATCAGCTAGTATTCAGTTGAATAGCATCTTGTCTACGGTTGGTCAAGATGGACTAACGTGGGCAATTCTGGGTCCATTTCGTCTAACTTACCTTAGCCACGGGCGGAGTATTGCCCTAGAGCTCGACTCTGAGTTGGACAGGGAAACGGTGAGCCAGTATCATATCCTACTAGTAGCAGAAGACGGCGGTGGACTTCAGGGTCGATTACACATTACAGTGGATGTGATTGATGTGAATGAATTCGCCCCAGTGTTCGTTGAGTCATTTCCCCTTCCAAACAAGATCATGAAGTCAGGCGATCAGGAAGTCTACCACAAGCACTACAAAGTCCCCGAATCACTGCCAGTCGGAAGTGAAATAGGTCGGCTGCAAGCCACTGATGATGACAAATCACCAGAGAATATTATCACATATCGACTAGGCCCAGGAACGCCGCAATCTAAGATAACAAAAACGTTCCATTTGCATCCAACTACCGGTTCATTAACTCTTCTACAATCATTGGACCACGAGACAACACGAAGCTACCGGCTAACTGTAATTGCACAAGATGGGACCACTGCGGATGTGGCTACTTCAAAACAACTAAAAGAGCAACAAAGTCACCTAGCGGGCCGTCTGTCGGCTACAGCTATTGTAGAGATTTCCGTCACCGATGTAAATGACAACGCACCCATCATTCGATTTGAAAAATCCGACCAAATAAATAGATTGTCTAGACCAAATGGTGCACAGCGCTTTTCCACCCCTTTCAATCACGATGTATGGATTAAAGAGGATCTCATAAAAGGTTCACCCGTGACATTTTTCAGTGTGTCAGACAATGATTCTGGTGAGAACAGCCGAGTAAGCTGCACTTTAATGAACTGGACGGATAGATTCCAGCTTCGAGAATTTGCCGGTTTGCATGGCCTCGAAACAGTGGGGGAATTTGACCGAGAATCGACTGACACTTATTACTTAACCGTACGCTGTCAAGACCATGGAACCCCGATTCAGCAAACAGACGCTGTCATTACTGTTCATATCGAAGATGTGAATGACCTTCCACCAACCTTTGACCTTCCACTCTATCAATTTCACGTGCTAGAAAACAGCCCGGTCGGCACCCGTCTTCTTCCATTAAACTCAAACTACCCATCCACAGTCAGCGCTAAAGATCCGGATTTGAATACTACTCTTCACTATCGCTTGGAGCCAAGTGATCCTGAATCGACAGCGCACGGTGTCAGCAGAAAGGTCATAGATGGATCTCAGGGCATGGATCATCACTTGTTTCATATTGACCCTGCGACGGCCGAGCTTACGACACACGGTGAACTAGATCGAGAAACCCGAGCACGACTTACTTTTCAAGTTTGCGCCGACGATGGCAAGCACGCCGCTTTCACCGACGTTGTTGTTCTGTTAGACGACGTAAACGATAATCGGCCCTCCTTCGACCGTGATACCTATGTACTCCGCGTGGAGGAGAATCAGTTATCCAACAGTCCACTAGTTGTCTTCAAAGTGACAGATGCGGACGTGGACAATCAAGGATTTACATTTGAATTCATTGAGGAGATGCAACCGGTTGTGACCGTCACGAGGCCAGCTGATGATGGGGCTAATCACTCTGATGTCTCAGTGTACAAAAATCAGCCTGACCCAGGAACGGTTCGTTATCACTTTGCATTGCGTGATAATACGCTGTACTTGCGACGGTCATTAGATAGGGAGCTACGTTCAAGCTACCATTTCTTCATCAAAGTAACCGACATTCAGGAATCAAAACAAGTGAAGGACCTGGGCAACGCTGGACTCTCTGTTGGTCTGACAAGCCAAGCAGAAATATTTGTTGACGTTGGCGATGTAAACGACAACGCACCTGTGTTAGCTTTTCCTAATTCAACTGGGCCACTCGGAAATCGTCTCAGCGTGTCATGTCACGAAACGATGGGTAGTTCTGTTGGTCGACTCCAAGCCTCAGATGCTGATTTGGGGCCCAACGCCACTGTGGTCTTCTCTGTGATTCACACCCCCGAAGTGGACCAACTTTTCTACCTGGATGGACAATCGGGGGAATTATTTGTCAATACGGGACAGTTGGTAGCAAGATGCGGGAGCAGTATAATTCTAATCATTTCCGTTGATGACCAGGGACCCGCAGAAAGCAAGCGATCCAGGACGGCCCCGGTAGAAAGACTCATTATTCAGTTGGAAAGCAAACCCACGCTTGCTGAGTTAATTGCCGCTGAATCTCGAAATAAACTTGGACATTTGAGTAATGCCGCTGCTGGCTCAGCATTACACAACGACGAAGGTGCAGATGGCACAAGTGTCTATGGAGTGCTCTCTACTCGAACAGTACTCAGTGTGGTTTTGGGTGGGTCCACCGTTTTTCTCATTACTCTTCTTCTTGTGTGGATAATCCTCCTCTTGTATAGTCGTTCACGACGCCAAAAACGATTTCGCAGTTTACGTGTAAATCAGGGGAAGGATAAATATGAAACGGTTACTGTTGCTTCTGCGACACAACAGCAGAGGTCTCCAGAGAAGGTTTATTTGGGACCACCACAACTGGTGAATCAGACTACTGACGACAGAAGTCCCTACGCAGAAAGAGCTACAACTTGGAATACCTTCAAAAGTGAGAAACAAAGAGGTAAGCCTCAAATTTCTTGCCCGTAGTGGTGTACTTTTTGTCCGCCCAAGATTTTTGACACATAATTCTGATTTACAGCACTGAGGAAGTGATCCCGTGGTTTTCGTGCGCGCATTTCCCACCCGCATAACGAATAGAAGGAAATTTCCTAAAAAAGCTGGACTTTTGAAAATTATCTTAAAAAAAAATTGTTTTCACCAAAGAGAAAGTACCATAGGACTGCCCTAAGGTGCTGTAGTTTGGGCGGCACAAGGTTTAGCACACTTTACTGTCCAACTCTGGCACACAGTATAGTTGTTGGGAGTTTTTCCCACTAAATTCTGGGGCGTAAAGCGTGATGCACGGAAGTGGATGGACAAAAAACGTCCCAGCATGATTGGCATCAACGATTGTCTTCGGAAAACAATGTAGCACATTTTGTGAGCGAAAGTGACATACAGGACCCCAAAAACGTGTCACGCTGCTTGTTTGTTTTTGTTTGTATGATGTAATGTTACTCGTCTTCCTCTTCTATAAAATGCCCTAATTCCTTTTTATGTTTGCACATTACGCACTGCGCATTACGTGATTCACACTTTCTTTTGCGGATAGTCTGTAGCTCATCAAAAGCTAACCACGCTTCAGAGTTCAGCTTCTCATAAGCTAGACACTTGAGATTCCAAAGAAAATATCCGTGATCCGTTTGCGGCTTATTACTTCAAAGAATTCGACAGTTCTCAACTCGGTCTCTACGAACGCCATACGAGGCAGAAACTCACCGTTTGTTTTAACTCAGTTTCATCATGAATAGTGAATGTGAAGTCCATGAAATAAAATAATCCTGAAACTGACCCTACCCAATTTCCTCCGCAAATTAGGGACAAACAGTTCTGTCACTTAGGGAACTGGTGATTTTGTGCACGGATTCTTCTATGAACGAGGTCACGTGATCAGCGTGACTATGTGGCGTGGGAGACCCATGGCTTAGTTATGTGTTGTGTGGTTGTCGACCCAATCAGTTGGGTGTCTTGCTGTACTGATAAGTGAGACATGGTAAGTAGATGATGAACAGTTAATGTATGATTCGTTGAAGACAATTTCTTTAAACGGAAACGAGGCGAAACACGCATGAGCCAAGGCCTAACAAGACCAACTTCGGCCGTGGTGAACTTTTATGCGTTCAGAGTCCAGCGTGCGCTGGCAAAGTAGTGGTAAACGCTCAACTCGCATGTGAGAGGTGCGGAGTTCAAACCCCAGCACAGCCAAGGATATGCTCTACTGATGAGCTCCAGTTGGAGCGAAACTCGAGTCCAGTGCTTCGATCCTTTGATACGCACTCAGAATTTCAGCCCTCGTGTTTCATTTGGGTGGCATGGCAGTTAGGCACTGAATAGGTGCCACAAGTGAATGACCATTGTTAATTTTTTAATTGGTGGGATGTCACTAAAAAGAAGTGAAAGTCAAATGCTCACTGATAAAATCCACCAAACACAGACAAGTTTGGTGTCCTATACGTGAAAGCTGTTGTTCAACTCCTTCTCGTCTTTGTACACAAAAGATAAGAAACGAAATAGAACGAACAAGTAGACGACAGTAACCTGCACGCAAGTGAAAATCTGAGGTTTTTTAATCCTCAAACATGGTTTACTCCGTCAGTCCCATGCTAAACTGCAGTGTTAATCATCGTATCGAGCTCCTTTAAAAGTGTGCAGCCCAGATTAAGGGCTTTTTTTAAATCGGTACGTTCTAAAAGAGCGAAGACTGGTGTAGGATACATTAGACGTGTAATTTTGGTTATCATCAACTTTACTGCTACGGCATTTTTTCAAAAGGAGCTGTGGGGACATCAATCTCGTTCCTTATGACGAAATCAATTGTATTTAGCATTCCATTAAACGTTTTTACTGCTTTTATCAAGTTAGGTGTTTTTTATATGTAAAATTAATATTCTTGCTTCACCAATATCAAAATTATCCGTTTATGCAGAAAAAAAGACCACCCCAACAAACCGCTAGTCAAATTTCGTTCTCAGTTGTGTTGATTTATAGCAAGTTAAATTCATTCGAATGCTCGAGGTAAACCTAATCTGAGGAGCAAGAGCCAAAATTGTCGAAACTTTCGGTCTTCTAGATTCTTTTCCAGGTTAGATGATACCTCTAATTTCTGTTTTTATGGGATAGACCAGCCAGATTAAACTTTTTCTCTCTAGATTGATGGGCAAAACACCAAATAGGACCGGATACTTTGGTATTTTTGGTTACGCCACTTCCAATGGTTACGTAGTTCAGAAATCAACAAATAAAAAACAACGTCCCTTCTGACATTCGATTTCTAGTTAACAGTGGTGAAACAAGTTCAACTTCCATGTGTGGCTCTATCTCCCGTGTATAGTTCTGATGCTGTCTGCTGAAATGTCCGTACACTGAAAGTGTCTTGTGTCATGTTTCCGTACAGCAAATTATACGACGCACCATGCACCATGGGCTCAACTATGATGGGTCATTTTTGTCCAGTAAACCCTACAAACACCTAATAGTATTCTGAACTCAACATCTGTTGGATGGGTGACAATCTAGCGAAGTGACCCACGACCACGCACAAACACATCACGATATAAAGGGCGAAATACAGATTGTTTGGTTATCTGAGGAAGGGGTTACGGGGACCTGCTCGACTAAGGTTAGGCCGGTAGCAATTACTCATGCAGGGATGCATACTCGGGACTTTTCAGCTAAAGTTTCCCAAAATGCAGTCAAGATTGTAATTTTCTGTGCGCAAATCAATGAGCCTCTGCATTGGATGCAAAACAGATTATCCTTGTTTTGATTACACATCCAGGAGTTATGTCATGCATTCCTGAAGGTTTTTTTGCGTGCAAATATTGCTGGAACATACTTCGTTATCCTATTTTAGGCTGTCTTTCATGCTTTCTTGATCTTTGCAATAAATCACGGCAACTCAGAATGGTTTGACCTAATCTGGGACATCTTCATTATATATATATATATATATATATATATATATATATAATGACCAATACATGAAGGTTAAAGTTCCTATTAGTCAGTTATACTCTTTTACACCCCAATTTGGTTTTAGCGGTAGACTCAGCTAAATCCCAAGTGAATCTCCCGTTTGTAATATTTGTCAACTGAATTTGCTGCACTCAGGCCACCTCAAGTTTCATTCGACACACTATTGGAGATGTCACAGTTGCACATTTTGCCGGAAAACTACGCATAAGTTGAAGAATATCGTAAACAAGAGATTCAGCTGGAATCCAGTTGAGCCTCCATTTAAAACGAAATTAGTTTGCAAATGAATGTAATTGGCGAAATGCGCACATTATGGGTTCAAGTGGAATCTAAAGTCAAGGGAAACTACGGGACCCCACCTTCTTGTAGAGCTCGGAGGAGGGCGAAACCAGTCGTATGGTTTTGAGGAGAATTCAGCAAACTTATACGTAGTGTTTCTTTTTATCATTGCAGGATTTCGGACCAAAGGGTTTTGATAAACGCAAATTGTATTTCTCCAGGAACTAACATTTAAAAACTGGCTGATGTTTGGTGCCGAATGTTCGGCCACGTTGGACTGCGCGCTGTTTGAAATTAAGAGAGTTTGCTGGGTGAAAACACAATGGTTTTGCTACAGCAGAAGTTAAGTTAGTCACATCGATTCATACCTCGCCTAAAGCCTTGAGTAGGCGAACGGCATTCCATTCAAAAAGAGTCAACTTTAAAGCAGGGCATGATCATTTGTGGAACAGAGAAGTAAGGAAAACATAGGGGCTGAATGGAGTTCTGTAGGAGAAGAAATAAGTTGTTCTGACGTTTTTAGCATGGACGGGTGACGAAGGAACATGCGTGAACATGTGAAAGAGTGGATTAGTGTTTGATGTACAGGTGGTCAGTGTCAGTTGTAGATTGAAATGATAAGTAGGGTAGAAACATTTAGTGTGGCCCTTCATTCCAATAAGGTTTACCAGACAGGTGATATATCTGCACCACCTGACCGCTTCACTATACTTTGCGTGGGGTTTAGCAGTAATGCTTCGGTTAGGAGCCACTCCATTTGGCTGCGAACGTTGTGACTCGATGATGGAGGGAGGATTTTAGGAAAAAAATGTCTGTCGTTAAGTCAGAGAACAACCAAGCAAAGAATTCACAAGGAGATGGAACAGAAAGCGACTGCAGACTGGTCCGTAAGCCACGAAGAAGGTCAAGAGACATCTACTTTAGTTAATGTGATTTCGCAGCGAAAGTCAAACATTCAAGTCCCCTGTGACATTTTACTTTTATTATTAATTGCCCTAAAATGTAGGATGAATACAATGCAATGTAAACCAATTTAACATATCTCCTAGAGTCAAACATTTGATTTTATGAGCACCTACTTTTGACGTAAAACTAGGGATCTCGTTGACTTTCTGCATATGTTAATGGAAGCGGCATTCATCCATCTAAAATTCCAACTTTTCATATTAATGTGTGCTTTGCTGATGAGATTAATGAACACACAGCATTATATCTGATCTTACAGTAAACCTTGCTGCTGCGGTTGCTCGCTGCGTAGCCCTCTGCCAAACACATAGCTTGAAAACCAGCGAGTCACCACATTTCACCGAACAAGTGGCGAAAAATGTGATAATGCGACGTTCTTCAATTGCAATATTGCTCCAGTGAACAATCATGGGGATAAAATCGCCTGGTTATAAGCAAAGTTTGGGCTATCGTTGCAATCAGGTCGCGCATTGTCGTTGCTTACACCAGCTCATGTGCGCGGTCAGCTTTATAGCTGATCACATCGGCATCTAGCAGACTTTATAGCGTGACGGTATCACAGTCAACTATGCGTCCTATAGCATTGTCATAACGTGTGGATAAGCAGAAAGGGGAGTTAAAAATGGCCCCAGAGGCGATTGTACAGAGACATTGTACAGCTACTTCATTTTCATTAGGAACCCTTTGCAGTGAGTATCCCACGAGCACCTCAACCTGGCGACCGCCTAATACGTATTGAATACCACGCCTTTCAACCATGCACCGCCGATCTGCAAAGTAATCAACTTGCAGTTGCGGGCTGCTGAATATTACCAGTAAGGTCAAAACAAACGCACTGTGCTTCTGGTATTTTCAGCACAGATTTAGCTCAGTTTCCGAACGTATCTCAAAAAAAAATTCTGAATTTTTGGAGTCCAGCTTTGAAAGCATAAAATCCAACAAGTTGTGTGGTCCTGCAGTGCCCGAAGAGTCAGTTAACACCGGATCAATTAGCGTAAACGGAACGACGGCAAAGCTTATGTTTAACCCACTTTTGGTCGGCCTCTCGTGGTAGGGGTGTTTATTAATGCCCATAGCTGCGGGTGGTGGTTTCCAATAAAGATGAGATGGTTGTGCAGTGCTTCGCAGGTTTTAATCAAAGATTGGCATCCCCAACAGGACCAGTCTCGTTTGACCTCCCTACTGCTGAACAAACTGACTTTGTG
Organism: Opisthorchis felineus; assembly: GCA_004794785.1. Taxonomy (NCBI): domain Eukaryota; kingdom Metazoa; phylum Platyhelminthes; class Trematoda; order Opisthorchiida; family Opisthorchiidae; genus Opisthorchis; species Opisthorchis felineus. The sequence goes on along the minus strand of SJOL01002045.1, from coordinate 149,418 downwards.
CAGATAGAATCTTTGCACCAGAGTAGAAAGAAGTTTATGTTTTACTTTTTTTACTGCTGCGTGAGTCAGGGCCTTTTAAGTTTTGTTCTTGTGGATTTAAATTTATGCTGTAGAGGGGGTTCTCTTTCCATGGAGGTCTTTTTAGGATTGACTGGTATGAATAGTGATGTAAGACCAATATTGTACATTCTGGGAACGGTAAAAGCCATAAAAATTGATGAGGTGACCTCAAACCAGATGAGGTTCTTTTGCTGACGGGTGCTACACGGTCTGTTTACGAACATTTGTACACTGTGAATGAGCTGGGCATGGGCGGGATTTATGAAGTAGAACTGAATTGATTTCTTGAATCAGTGCTACTTGTCAGGTGACCACATGACTCTAAAGCGTCGAAATTATCATCAGGAGTATGGATTTGTGCTACGATTACCAAGCCAATGCGGCTTGGAAAGGCTAATAACTCTTTGAGGGATCCGTGACCCCCGTTTATGCAGTCTGAATATTAATCTGAAGAAGGATATGTCCACTGCACAAGACACAGGTGCATGCTAACTTAAGAATGCAGGACCGCTGAATTCGCTTTGCAGATGCATATGAGAATAGGGTATTTTGGTTCAAGTGGGATGGTTTTCTAATTTATTCGTAACAGCTGCGCACGACACATGTATGTAGCGGATCAGAGGTTAGAAAGAACTAATTGTGTATTCTGAGTTTATGTGATGTCCAACCTACCAAAACCGTTATCCTTGTTTTTATTGTACATGTTTCAAACCTGTGATGGCTGCTCACAAAGGCCTCAGCAATTGTGAGTACATTTTATGTACTGTACACTAGAGAACTGTTCTTACTACACCTGACCTAAGTAATTCTAGGAATACAGAAAATAAACTTCTATCCAAATCGTGTTTGTCGACCGGCGTCATCTACAAAGCCGTTTTTTGAGATGATCTGTTAATGGAACCCCGACAGGATTTTGGTTAGCTCGAGCTAAAGCTTTGTCTTTCATAGATGTGAGTGGAGAAAACATAACTAACAACATTTCTACTATCTTCAGATAAGTATAGGCGGTCTAAAGAGAACAACAGGTAAAACAGGCAAACTTGGATGTATTGATGGGAAGTCGGTCAGCTTTTGAATGCCATTGTTAGCAAATGCCTTTTTGGACCATGTTCGAAGCCTGGTGAGCTTTACTGAAAACGTTGCTTCTGTTGGTACTTTAATTCCCATTTATTTTATCCTATCCTCTGACCTGCTAAAAAGTTGCGGTGGTGCATTTAACGGAGAAAACTGCGTGGCAAAATACCACATAAAAACGAGTAACATTTTGCGACTAGAAGGTGCAATGGTGCACAATGATGCAGAGGTGTACAGTATACAAATTATGAGTTACTTTTGGTTGTTTGTCCGACACCGGACCAACTGGTTACAGGCATCGTATTCTTAAGGTGTCGGTCACCGCGTCAGTCCCAGACAGCCTTAGGTGTTGTCACGCGTGCAAGCCTGTGCACTTTGACCGTACTGATGATATCGCCTGAATCTACCGCTTGGTCGTGGTGTTAAGAAGCCGTTCAGACCCATGACGTATGGATTCGTCGTAGAAATTCGAGAGTGGCAATAATTACGGTGCACGATTAGTGGAATGAAAGCATACAAGAACGAGACGGCAGGCGATACCTGAAGCGCCTCGAGTAAATCAAATCCAATACTGTGATCTGTCAGCAAAGGTTGATGGACATGATCGGCCAAAGAACCCTTTCACACAAAGCAGAATCTCAACCTACTGTGGACTGAGCATCGTAGATTGCATATTCGTCGATTTTGCTACTAGGGTGGTTTCAAAACAAGAAGACATTGTCAGTTTAATTATATCCTTAAATTTCAGAGACAACAGTAATGAAAATAAAAGATGAAAACTGTTATATCTGACTGCTGTTCCCACTCCAGTGCCTGGTGCCAGAAAAGAACTCACCGACAAGTAACGCAACAGCTTTATTGCAACAAGCGAGTGCATGCGAGTGCAAAAGTTACAACGGCGCCGCGATATTTAAAGGGCACTTTCTGACATTGATCCAGGCTGCCTGATAGGCGTTAGTGAACACCCATCAATATCGATCGTGCTTCTATGAAGTGCCTGAACGCTGATCACATTCGGTCGTGCTTCTGTGGCGTGCCTGAACATTCATCGGCTTTTGCTGAATTGATTGAATGACTGGCTGGACTGGATGCTTGCCGGATTTCCTATTGAGATTTTGGTAGATTTTTAGGATTTCAGTATGTTCCGGGCGTTCTGTGGTTCCCTTCAGGAAACTGACCTTCCTGATAAAAACGCACCCTCACCTCCTATTATAGCGACCGATTATGCCCGCGGTGAGGGAGCCAATTCACCAAGTACAGGAAGGAAGACTTGCTTGTTGACAGTAGACGTCCCTGTAGAGTGTTAGTCTGGACACATCGCGGAATCGGTCACATTTGTAATCAATGTGCCGAAAATGTTTTATTCGTTAACCATTAGCACACGACAGTGAGAGTGACCCAAATGATGGATCTGCTGATGGATCTGATGGATCTAACTAAAAAAGGCCATCATCCTCATCACATGCATTTATTTCCCAAGTCAATCAGCAGCCCCAAATTTTATCACTGTGGACTTTTCAACTTTCATCTTTTGGGCGACAAACCAACTTGTTTGTGCTGCAGTGTCTCTCCATTGAACTGTAGCAAACCGTGTGAAAATCTAGACCTGTACCGATGTTGACACATCAACACATTTTATGCCTCTGCCCACACAGTTTTCCACCAACTTCACTAAACTCTTCACTGGAATTAAGGTGACTTTTAATCCGTGGATGCATATTCTGGGCTCCTACTCCTTGTACGATTTTGGCAGTTTTTGTTGTGCTGTAACACAATAACAAACTGAATCGACCATCTTAAAGATTCTTGTTAGCATTTTAGTGTTGTATTTGCACGCCTTTTTAGGATGACCAAAATTTTAAAACGCTTGAGAAACCATTTCTTGAGTAGACAACCAATCGATTTGCTCAGAATGTATATGCCTGTATAACAACAAAGTATTCTTGTATATGCCACTTTGTTTGATCACTTGTATATGGTTTCACTGCCCGCTATCGTCTGATAAAGTCAACTATGGTAACTCTATTAACTCTACCAGTGGTTGACTTAGTCGCGCTTTCTGCAAGGGTTTAATCGAACCGAAAACAATGTACAAAATGAATTATTCTTTGGTGTCCTTTGCTGAACAGATTCTACTTGAGATGACCACCGAGAGGGGTCTCTTCTGGAAGGGTACTAAAATAGGTTTTCTTTTGAGAACTGACCTTCTATCACGCTGGTTTTGTTAAGGGAACAACTGGAAGTTTAATCTTAAAGGCCACTTTCGAAGTTTGCTTGCTAGCTTGTTCGCAATAGTCAGCTATTGACCCTCTGCAGTAGAATGTAAATGACGCTGATCATGCGTTTGCGGAAACGCCCAGATTCTTGCCGTTCGTTCGAAGCAGACATGTCTGATTTTGACTTAATTTCATTAGCGTGAATGCGTTAGTCCGGCTCCTTGTTGAGTACGCGTTTTCCCCTACTTTATCGACCTCATTTCATCCGTTGTCTAATAGTCCATTCAGGGCACAGAAGCGGAACTTTTGTTCAGTGGAGCAAAGCAAGTCATTAGTTTATTAAGTTTTTGCTTGTCTTTTGGGTACATTGCGCAAAAACAGATTAAACTTGGCTACTATATCAGAAACCACTAATGTCTAGTCTGCTGCTCATTTTCACAGAAAAGGTGACATTCCGAAATGAAATATTTACAGGGTTTAGAGCCCAAAAGACTACGTTCCTTTGCACCATACGAAATCTCCCTGAGTTTCCAGTAAACATGCTTATCAAATACTCCCTGTATATGACGGATAATAATCAGTAAATGAATTTGAGACTGAGCAGGTGTATGCGATCTCTTTGGAGAGGTAATTACATTTGTAGCAGAGTATCCAGAGGGGAATATCCTTATCAGGCATAGCGTTGGGTCAACAAATATCGATAGATCTAAACGTCTGAGAAAATTTCCACCGTAAATCATTTTTCACGAAAACCAGGGTAATGTCAAATAGCCGCCCAGAAGAGGAGTTTTTCATTCATTTCCAAACGTCAAAAACAAGGTTTAACATAAAGCAAATCTGTTCTTTTTCGCGCAGCTTCATTTGATTCTTTTCATATTTCTTAAATTGCCGTGCCCGTAATAGAATTTTGGTTGCTCTGTGTACTATATGCACACGGCCAGCTACTTCTGGTCAGTTAAGGTTAGAATTAGTGGAAACACTGGTTGATTTAACTTGATAAAAAGCGCACACATATTTCGATGATTTAAGCACACACGTCTAGTAGGAACTAGTGCTAAATTACCAAAAAATTGAGTAAATTAACATCATCATGTTTTTTGGTGTACAGCTAGAAATGTTTTTCATTGAGGCAAATTTCAAAGACCGCTCCTAATATTTAGTTGTCACTGTTTGTTAATGCAGTCTGTATGTTTGGTTGCACATGTCAATGAATTTATTTGATCTGGTGTTTAACTGACCTTCAGTTAGAAGAATACTTAATTACAATGGTTCACTTATTTATTTCTCAATAGATTCTTTGACAATCGAGATCATAGTACTTCCTAGTTGCAACAGCCATCTGGTTTCTAAGCTCACAATTTAAACGCCATTCACGTGACATAGACGCTTAAAAGGAGGCTAAACAATTGACTTGGTAATTCTTTGACAGTACTGGATGATTTATATCAAGATGTGGGTTTGCAGAGGCAATAAGTCAATGTGCAAAGTAATCTACAAATGGTAACCCAGCAGAATCCAACATGAAATACGCAGGAATTTGTGGGTTTGTCACCTAGTTCAGGCAGATAAAATCTGATGGATATGGCACCTTCTGTTTCCCTCAAAATAGTACATTTGAATAGAGTGGCCAGCGGATTTATTCTCTTGAAGATGGTTTCTTTGAAGGACTTCTCAAAGAACGGGAAAAACGGGATTTATTGAGAGATAGTATGCCATAAGTGTTGCGACTCCATAGGAACGCCGTAACTTCTGACATATTTGTTTGTTCCAAGGAATGAAACGTGATCATTAGGGGTAAATGATAAAACTCTGCTGTCACTGGTGAATGCCATGTACTTGAACAGTAATAATAAAAATAATAGTAATTATAATTGCACCAGGAGAAGGACCGCTCAAGCGAGAGTGATCAGAATGCGGAAGCTACAGGTCATATCAGATACATATTAGATGCCTGGATTTCACAGTCTAACATGGCCAGGTATATTTATTCATTGGTGATAAGTTCTAACAGGAAGAAAA